>JBAMJV010004116.1:82500-171811 GCA_037951105.1 Echinarachnius parma | reverse complement strand
AATAAGTAGCCTGCCCCTCCGACCCCCCCCCCCCCCCCCCCCCCTATCCCCCTCAGTAAGTAAGCACGCGGTACACAAAAGGTGGCCGTGGGTGGTGATGTACATTCATTCCGGATTTTCTGTTTGTGGATGTCATGCTTGGAATGTGGAGGACATGTTATTATGTTGTACTGCATAATCGTACATTACTCATCATAAAACATAATAATTGCTGTATTGTCCACTATTGTACATTATTGGTGTAATAAGAATGTTCGAGCAGTCACCGATGGCTGCATATTCAAAACTAGATTATGATATCCCTTTAGATCACCTGGTTGTTCAGAATAATACTGCAAATCATTGTTATCATTTTCTGAAAGGATATACGGTTTATACCATTGTCTACGGTACGAGCAGCTAGCTTACCGCATATTTTTTTAATGACGTCACGAGTATATTGTAGTACCGTTGAAGAGAGAGAGAGAGAGGACGCTCTTAGTGACGTCACACCTGTTGTCAGAATGTTCACGATTCGACCATGAAAAGGCTTTTATTGTGTAATAAAGGCAGACCACTGAAGTATATATTATAGGAAAACAACTTTTTGTGGCAGACACACCATTATAATCTGTGCCTTTTGTCACATGTTTTTTAAACATCGAGCCCCCCTGCCCCCCCCCCCCCCCTCCCATAAACACATACAATAAATAAGCCCACGTGTACCAATGTGAAAGAAATATGGGCAAATGGGAGCTATAAAATCATACGTGATAACATTTTGATGTGTTATTTGTGTATGTATTGTGCAGCTTTGGGAAAGACAATGAGAGGTTCGAACTTTCGGCTTTTAATCCTACCAACTTTCTTTAGAGGCTAAATGACACAAATGACATGTACATGTAGACTGTGGACTATATTTCTGTGGACTGTATATCTGTTTTATTCATAATTCTGATCATGTAAGCTTTTAATTTATATGACCAAGGCCTCGGTTTCAGAAAGAGATACAATCGATTGTAAGGTTACAATTAAAGGGGAAGTTTCCCCAAGAATTAATGAAAGGAGAACAATTTTAGAAGCCCAATAGTGAAAGTTTGAGCAAATTTGGATTTTCAATTCAAAAGTTATGATTTTGGTAAGTTTTGTTTGCCGCCCTCTCTTGATGCCAATTTGCCAAAAATCTGTGATGCCATAGGAGGACAACCTTCCAATGACTTTGTACACACATTTTCATATTTTTAAACTTTTCGTGGATTTCACTGGACCAGTTGAGGAAGTTTTACCTTAAATGCACGCACATTTACCTCTTCTCTAACATATCTGAGAATGAGAGTAGAAGGACGATGCTTTTTCATGAAAAGTGACATTTTGTGAAGTTTTGTTGTACAGTGCTGTTCCAATGGGAGTTGTCCATCTGTGACATCACAGATTTGGCAAAGAGCCGACTAAGAGGGCAGCAAACAAGATTTTTTTGATCAAAAATTTGAAAAGTCATAATTCTTGATTGGATTATCAAAATCTGCTCAAACTTTCACTATTAGATATCTAAAATTGTTCCCTTTTCTCCCATCCTGCTTAGAAGCTTGTACAAACTTCCCCTTTAATTGTAAGTCAGAAAATATGTGCGTTTCAACCAATCAGATTTGCGCATTAAGAACACGTGATCTGACTTACAATTAATTGTAACTAACAATCGATTGTATCTCTTTCTGCAACGGGCCCCATCACTTATAGATGTGTTGCTCCTTTCTATCCTCAATACTTTGTAGTTACAAAACAGTAGACTTTCGATTTATGTTAAATGGATCTATAGTAACATTGTCAAAATCCACACAAATTTACTTAGAACTATAGCAGTTCTCTCATTGTATTTGAGTGACCATAAAGCATGGACAAGTCTTCTGAATTTCTCTTTCGTTATAGATATATTACTGATTAAAGTGTTTGAATTTGAAAGTCTCCATTGGAGAATTTTAACTGTGTACAATGTTAGTGCAATGAGTAAACAGACATCACCTATTAGTTTTGCTCATTACTCGGTCATATGACATTCATTTAGCCTACCATGCACAACTTACTCAGTGGACATATCATATTACAGTAATAGGCCTACGTGCCAATGTTTGTTTGTTTTGGGTTTTTTTTTCAACCTTGATGTTATCAATTTCAGGCAATGAAGTACTTTCACTGGACCCTATCAACACGGGAGTCTACTGCGCTGTCTGTGTGTGCTATGCTATCAAGGCCGAACACTGGACGATCTCTGTCAGGGGATTTGAAGATGAAGAGCGCCATCTTGTGATATATTCAGTACAGTGAGAATGCATTCAAGACAACAGGCTGGGCCCCGTTGCAGAAAGAGATACAATCGATTGTAAGTTACGATTGATTGTAAGTCAGAAAATGTACGCGTTTCAACCTATCAGATTTGCGCATCTAGAACACGTGATCTGACTTACGATTAATTGCAACTTACAATCGATTGTATCTTTTTCTGCAACGGGGCCCAGTTGTCCTCCTTTGGCAAAACCAACGCCCCGTTTCATGCAAGGGTCTGATCTCCGTACGTACACAACCTTGGTATAACTTTGACATTTTACGGCAACACGTATCGTATAAAAGCGTCTTTGCTATTATACTTCCAACAGTCACATGATAGTTAAGACACTTTCATGAAACGGTCCCCTGAATACCACCAAATTGTGAGATAGTTATCATGTATTTCATCGAATACATCATTCAAGCGGTAAGCACTTTTCGGGCTCCCATTCTCTTTGATTAGCATCTAGGCTGGGCGTTCACGAATAATCATAGGGTAATGACATCACGATACGTCATTTCAGACTTTAGTGAAAACTCTGCATGATACATTTACTAAATAAACCGCTACTACCGCAAAAGAAAAGAAGAGTCACAAGAGAGGATTCGAACCCCTGACCCCAAGAGTTGATGTCCAGAGCGTGACCAGTAGGCCACGATTGGTGTTGGTTTCATTGCGACTATAATCCTCAAACTCACCCAAGCGGATGACGTAACGTGACGTCATGACCTTATGTTTATTCATGAACGCCCAGCCTAGATGCTAATCAAAGAGAATGGGTCCGAGCTCGAAAAGTGCCTACCCATTCAAGCGCTTGCCTGAGAAATAGGGATTTAAAATTACAATTTTCTCTGAATAAAGATTGTTCTTTTGAGCTGAAACCATGAATGAAATAGTGTAAACTGACAGAAAATGATTTGATGATAAATAATCAACTTGTTTTATTTGGTGAATACATGGATAACCATATCATGTACATCAAGTGACATATACAAAAGAAACTTAATTTCTGAGAGGATAAAACAAAGCTTAACCGGTTCAGGACGGACTGATTTTGCTACAACATGAACTGGACAGGGGGAATATGGAGATTAAGGAGGGGGGGGGGGTCTGTAAATGAGGGCTTTGCCCTGTCTTGGAGAAATAGAATTGAAAATAAAACAATATTTTGCATTTAATGCAACATTCAAACACAGTACATTACTAAGGCTACAAAGAACTAAAATTAAATGTGTTGTAGCTACTATACCCCTAGCCCAGACTAATGCAAATGTAGGTTGGGTCTAGAGGGTTAAAGGGATCTAGTAACTTCGTCCCAATCCACACAACTTACTTCAAACATAGTGGATCTAATATACCTTGTTGTATTTGCATTACCAACAGAATACATGGGACATGTTTTGGTTTTTAGAATTTCCCTCTTGTTAAAAAGATATTTACGATTGAAGTGTTCTGATTTGTTTAATTATCCACCCTAACCTCAGACCCAACTGTGTACAAAGTCGGTGCAATGAGTTAGCGAATATCACTTCGCATTTTCCCTCATTACTCAGCCACAGAACATCAATCGAACTTGAAATGTTCACACATTGCTTATTAGACATATCAGATCACGAATGTACACATTTGATCAACCAATCATCACTTTTTGCACATGTCAACCAAGTTACTAGATCCCTTTAAAGGGATCTAGTAACTTTGTTGACATGTGCAAAAATTGATGATTGGTTGATCAAATGTGTACATTCGTGATCTGATATGTCTAATAAGCAATGTGTGAAAATTTCAAGTCAAATGGACATTGCATGGCCAAGTAATGAGCGAAAATGCAAAGTAATAGTCACTAACCATGCTAACTCACTGCACTCACTTTGTACACAGTAAGAAAAACTACACCAGAGTTTTTCTTATCTGAATACTTTGATCGTACATATCTTTGTAACGAAAGGGAAATTTGACAAACCGAAACCTGTCCCATGATTTTATTGGTAATACGAATACAACAAGGTATGAGGAACCGCTAGAATTAAAATTTTATTTTGAGGATTTGGACAAATGTTACAAGCATGTTACAAAGTCCCTTTAAGGGTAAGTGAAGTGTGACCTGCCATAGTTTTGTCCAGAAAATACCTTCAAACGTCATTATAAATATCCAAATAATGAAGGAGACACATAAATATCCACTTAAAATAAATACTTCTATATTTATGCTCCCCATTAGTACAGGTGAAACAACAAGGCACAGGAGTATTGCTATAATAAATAAGTTCCAATCGTTTTGGGTGACTTCGCACAAAGTTAATAATCCTTTTAACCCGTTCCCTTCGAGATTATGAAATACCCATACACTTTGTACATGGCCCACCCGGTTCCTGTAAGCAACGGGTTAAGGGGGGTAAGGAATGAGAGCATTAGTAAAAAGCTAAAAAGTCCAACTCTTCCGATTTCATGTAAATGTAAATCTTACACTGTTAATGTTTGCTCTTTATTACAAGTACAAAGCTATTAAAAAAGACTGATCATTTTATAACAACGCAATCTTTGATCATAAATCTGAGAAGACCTAGTCTTTGAACTGAATACGAGACACATTTATTGCAAAATAAACACTGGTCCTTGGAATATAGCTTGCTGTATAAATACATTGAATAGTTTTGTAGGAAAAAGGCAATAACTCAATTTTTATGAATTTGAGCTATTTGTGATTGAAGTTGCTTAAAATAATACAAATTATAAGAAAACGTGTGATACCTTTCACTTTTTTTCAATAATAAACATTGGTACAAATGAAATATTATTTTAAAAGGCTATATTTTGTATCACAAAATGGGCCAAATGCATAAAAAGTAGCAATTGCGTGTGCTAGGCTTTTTGTTTAAAAAATCAGTATGCATCAAAACCAAGAATTGCTAACAAGCAAAAACTCCTGCTTCCAAGCACAAGCAATACAATCATTACAACCTCATACTTATAATAAGCAATCGCTTGCATATTTCCAATCTCCCATAGATCAGGTTGAGCTCTTGCTTACTCAGGATATTCATGTTTTAGCATCATGTTTATGCTCAACAAAATTGATGGCCTTACTGGTGTTTACTGGCTTATGCAGCAAAACTACACATATTCTCAGCAAAAGATTAAGAAGAAAATGGAACAATGCGAAACAGAATTTATCAGTACTAACTTATACCTACTGACACAATGGTTGATATAGAAAAGCAAAGAAAGTATATGCACTTTGTTTAAACCAAGGAGTTAATAGGTATAGTAACTCCTTGGTTAAAGGAGGGGTTCGGACGATTTCCAGCATTTACCAATCAAAGAAGCAATATTTTTTCAACAAATTGCCTTTGTCCCGACGAAAAAAGACCAACTGGATCATTCACAATCACTTTGGGACTAAATAAGGTAACGGTTCTTGATCGAATCTGCCGCCAGTGGGATCTATCCCAGCATGCAATTTTCGTGACGTCGATGCCTCACTTTGCTGCCAATACAAAGCAAAGTGAGGCTGGCGCGTCACGCGACCACGTGATAAAAATCGGAAGCGTACAGAAAATAGACGATGAATATCAAAAATTGCAGACACAAAACAATAGAGTATAAATCATCCTGATAGGATATTACCAATGAGTAATTTGTTTAGATTCTGGTACATGAATTTTGAAATCGTCCGAGCCATCCCTTTAACCAGACAAACTGTTTTGAAGCCTCTTTCTATCACAGAAGTACTTGAGATAATGATGCCACTGTTGCCACATGTATTGCTCATTGATTAACGAATACGTTTGAACTCTAGTTCGACACACAAGATTTCCTTTTGAAACATTTTTGTTTCTAATATACACGTATATACATCAGTACTTATTGTATGTATTGACTGTTGAACAAACTAATTTTATAACTTTTTTACATGGACCTGCAAATCAAAGTACATGTATGTCAATTGACTCAAGTCCGCGAAGTCTATGACAAAAATAGTTATGACTCTGACAGAAATGTTGTAAAGTAAGCTTGTTTTGTGGTTTGTTTTATCTGTCCCGTCTTCATTATTTCAATAATTGAAACCGGCACATAACTTTTGATTTTCAACACCATAAAATAAATGTATATAAAAAATTACTACTTTATGATGTACTGTAACATTATGCCTGATTCACAAGTATCTCTCTAATAGACCATACAAAATACTACAAACCCACCATGATTGTAAGAATGATTGAGTTGTATTCAAAACAAAAAAATGTGTTGAAATTCTGTTCTCTATCCTTGAGACAAATAGAAGAAAAATAAGATTAGTAATATACATCTATGCTATAAAAGCATACCGTAAATACCGGCGTAATCGCCGCATACTTTTTCCTCGAAAAAAACCTGCAAAGTCGGGGTGCGGCGTGTACGCGGAGATAGTCAAAATGTCACTTTTTACTGGCCTCAAAACAACACATTTCAGCAGGTGTGGGACTATTGGTTGTATTGCACTGTATTGTATTGCGTGATAAAACATTATATAG
Source organism: Echinarachnius parma (assembly GCA_037951105.1). Lineage (NCBI taxonomy): Eukaryota > Metazoa > Echinodermata > Echinoidea > Clypeasteroida > Echinarachniidae > Echinarachnius > Echinarachnius parma. The sequence continues at coordinate 164,995 of JBAMJV010004116.1, read as the reverse complement.
CCAAATTGTCTACGTTTACCCTGGCCTAGAATGGTTTCTCACCTTTTTTTGCTGATATTTGCGAAATCTGATACGTTTTTAACTTCAAAGTTACGAAACAAATGCACACTGCCAGCGCCGCGCTCGCCTAGCTGTCGATCTAGCTACGTGCGTTATGAATGCATTGCATTTGCACGTACGTAGGTTTTTCACAGTACCTGGTTCTCTGTAGTACAGTGCAGTACAGTAGGGTTAGGTTTGGACATTTTGATCGAGATGGTAAGCTACGGTAGCATACAGTGCTACCATAGTATAGTGGCAGTTTTGTCAAGATTATTTGGGCGGATTTGGCGGGGCGCGGCATGGGGGCATGGCACGTTTTTGATGCCGATTTTCTGGTTTCCCGCCGTTATTCCCGCTTTTTTTGTCGCCAGTTTTCCTAGCGCACTTTTCTCCCACATTTTTTTATTTTTTATTTCAATGCCCAAAGTCGGCATGCGGCGTTTACGCGGATGCGGCGATTGCGCCGGTATTTACGGTAATTTTAAATGTTCAACATACAACAAATATGTTGTTTTTCTTCTAAAAATGAGAAATTAAAGGTGCTTGGATGGAAATTAAACATTGTCAAGTAGAAGAATCAGTTCTTAAAAGTTTAATATGTCACAGGATCAAGTCTCAGTCCACAAAGCTTACATGCGATAAAGAGATTTTCCTACAGTACAAACATGATTTAAATATCAAAATGATGTTCACGAGTACTCATCGTGCTGCTAAACAAAAGCAACCAAATGCTGCCAAACTTGAAGTCATAACCTTTAACCTTCATCCTGTAAGGGAAAGGAACTACCTTCTTTTTTTTTTCTGTTACAAAAGTCACACATGCTCTAGCCACATGTCTATTTAAGCGGGGCTCGACATTAGCACTTGCTTGTAAAGATTCATGTCGGGCAGGTAAAATTTAATAAATGGCCTAGTTTGGTTGCCCGATCGGGCAGCTAAGTTATTGGTCAACAATGAGAGAATACGTCATTCCTTTCTGTAATTCTCATCTAGAAGAAAGTGGGGCAAGTCAAATTTGAAAAAGTCACGATTTTACTTGCCCAAACGGGCCAGTAGAGAAACAAGTTAGTGTTGGAGGCTTGCTATAAGGTCCACAAAATGAGGCGCACAAGTACTCATAGTGGGGGTAAAGCTTTACAATGCTGCAAAGTCAAGACTTTCATCCGGTATATAAATAAGGAAAAAGGGCTTTTTTCCCCCAATACAGCAGTCAAATCATCTCTTGCGACAACCTGTCTTTATCATCTTTATCATAAAGACAACAAATCTTGACTCCATAGCAAGCAGTTTACATGTAAATACAAAATGTCTATTAAAGAGGACTACCTTTTCTGTTTCCTTTGAGTGGCCTTTATAGCCCGTTAGGAGAACTGAAGGAATTGAGAAAAGAATACTGGTGCAATTGAAGGAAAACGTGGCAGAGGTCGTCCAACCGACATCTTGGACTGACGATATCAAGAGTGTCCGGGGAAGGAATGAAGGGTGCAACACACTTGGCAGAAGACAGAGTTGCATGGCATGCTCTCGTGAAGGACACAGCAGCGCTTTACAGCGCCACCTGAACTTGATGATGATTGTACAACAGTCTTACCTGCTTTAGCAACCACCTGTATGTGAAGACCACAAATCTTCACAACATAGGAAGCAGTTTAGTGTAAATCAACCTGTCTGTAAAAACCCACCTACTTTTATTATAAAGACCCCCTTTCCTGTCTCCCTTCAGTGGCCTTTATAGTTAGCTTTGATTGTACTACAGTCAATCCTTCTTTAGCGACAACCTGTATTTTGAGACCACCTTTTTATAAAGACCACAAATCTTGACTTTGCACAAAGCAGTTCACATTGAGATGAACCTGTCTATAGTGATCACCTCCTTATAAAGACTACCTTTTCTGTCTCCTTTGAGTGGCCTTTATAGATAGCTTTGATTGTACTAAGTACAGTCAATCCTTCTCTAGCGACCACCTGTTTATAGAGACCACAAATCTTGACTCCACACGAAGCAGTTCACATTGAAATGAACCTGTCTTTAGTGATCACCTCCTTATAAAGACCCCCTTTTCTGTCTCCCTTCAGAAGCCTTTATAGATAGCTTTGATTGTACTACAGTCAATCCTTCTCTAGCGTCCACCCGTTTATAAAGACCACAAATCTTGACTCCGCACGAAGCAGTTCACATTGAGATGAACCTGTCTTTAGTGATCACCTCCTTATAAAGACTACCTTTTCTGTCTCCTTTGAGTGGCCTTTATAGACGGCTTTGATTGTACTGTAATGTATATAAAAAAAAGAATAATGCACAATGGATATATATATATAATATAAAACCCTCATCTCAAGGACAGGGTGCACTCCTTCAGTTCGTTTTTCCGTTCAGACTACGATTGAACTCCTTGTGCAACTGATCCGAATCGTCCTCCTCCTCGCCCGAGATCCCCCCGTCGGCGTTGAGGGACGTGGAGATCGTAACTTGCTGGCTGCTCTCGTCTCTGTCGACGTCGTCGACCACCTCTATCCTGGTGATGTTCTCCGACGACCGGTTGTTCTGGAAGAGACTGTAGGACCCCCAGCTCCCGGCCGCCGCCTTGGTGGGCTGGAGGGAGTAGACCACGACGCCCACTATGATCAGGGCAAAGCCGAATAGGTACAGACCGGAAAACTGTAATGGGGAACACAATTATACAAAATAAGTTAAATGGGTGAGCCAAAACAAGAGTGCAACATGGTGCAAAGCAAAAAATTAAATGAAATTAGTTTAGTAAAAGAGGGAAAAGAGTAAAATGGGGAAATTTAGCTTTAAATGGATATGGTTATATGGCCGAGTAATGAGCGAAAATGCAAAGCAATATTCACTAACTTATTGCATTGACTTTGTACATGTTTATGCCTATCCAGTGGATAGTATAATATCTGAACACTTCAGTCTTTAACGAATGGGAAATTCAACAAAACTAAACCCGTCCCATGCTTCAATTGTTAATACGAATACAACAACGTATGAGGGAACCGCTATAGTTCCAAGTCAATTTTGACGATTTGGACAATGTTACTAAATCCCTTGAAGTTAATGGATCACTTTGATTTAGGCTTACCACGTAGTGGAAGGCAAAGAGGCCGATGAAGAGGGTGTACATGTCGGCCGTTAGGATGGAGAGATTGACCACGATGGCGCTGCTCCACCGGATGACCACGGGGAAGAGGGAGTAGAGGAGGAACATGCAGGCAGCGAACGCAATCAACAGAAGAATGGCCTCGATATTCCACGAGAACGTTGCCAGCTCCTGGCGCTCGAGCGCAACCCTGCGGAACAAAAGAGATGGAATAGTTTCTATAATTTTTTTTTTCTACAAACAGAGAGAATAGCTCATAGAAGAGACATGCAGGCAGCAAACGCAATCAACAGAAGTATGGCCTCAATATTCCACGAGAACGTTGCCAACTCCTGGCGCTCAAGCGCAATCCTGCACACAAAACAAACATAGTTTCTTTCATTAGAGGCGGAATACTGTTTCTTGAATTCTATTTTACCAGAGCACTTTACCCAGGGCAAGTACAAATTTTATGTTGACTTGGGCAAGTAATATTTCTTTAAAATGGTTTAGTTGTATTGCCTGATTGGGCAACTAACATGTTAACCTCTGCTTGTAACGATCAACACATTTGCCAATCAAATCGAGCTACCAAGCACAATTAATTTTTATTTTGTTTCACATTATTAGTTTTGGGGAGCAAGTACATTTTCTATTCCTGCAGGTAAAACTTTAAAATGATTTTACTTGCCCAAACGCAAACGGGCAAGTAGAAGAAAAGGGTAGACTGGAGGCTTGATTATCCCATCAAGGACGGAGTCCCACATATTTGTGGGTTGGTAGTCCTACACTTCAGCAAGAAGATAAAAAGTTATATAATGTATACAAGGAGAAAGAGCATACATTTCTCTTTTTTTTAGAGCCATATTTTGTTACTCTACCTGCTTTAGTTATTTTTTTATGATTTTTATTATTGCGTAGATCGCTATAATTTAGAAAAATCCTTAAATTGGCAACATATTGTGATATTTTAAAACAGATTTTGGCGTTCAAATTGGCAACTTTGCGGCACAGTCACTTCATATTTGTCTCAAATTGTCATTACTAAATATTTTCCACCTATTATATGTCATTAAAAGGAAAACAAAAATTAGGAGAACTTTGCCAATTTGTATAGGAAAATAATGATCAATTTTGCCTTAAAATAGCTCTCGTCCTTGATGGGCTATACCATTGATAGAGAAGATAGAGAGGAGGAAATTGACATTAATGGCTTGCATCAGATTTAGGATGGCTTCAAAATGGCTTGATAAGGATGGCTCGTAGTAAAAACTTGCATCTTGCATAATGTTTGATTTCATGGAGAAATGTACACAAAGAATTTACAATTTTGGACAATAAATGGATAAATCTAAATCTAGAATGACGAACTGATAGAACACAACAATATTATTTTGTACTCAAGATAGGTAAACCAGGGACAAATTAAATTAGTCACCCTCTACTCCTCTCCTAACACCCCCCCCCCCCCCCCCCGACACACACACACCCCAAATCCTCCCACACACTCCTCCCCCAACCATTATAAATATAATGTTTGATTTCATGTAGAAATGTACACAACAAATTTCCAATTTTAAACAATGAATTTATAAATCTAGAGAGAAGAACAGATGGAACACAAAACATTCTTATGCACTAGAGATTGGTCAACTAGGAACAAATTAGTCACCCTCTACTCCTCTTTTAACAACCCTCCACCCCTTCCCCAACCAACCAATCATCATCACCCCACTGCCACAAGAATAACACAATTCCAGTGTAGTTCCTTGTATGAAATACTTCCTTCTCTTCAAGTTAGTCATCTTTTTTCTGACAATGTGCTTCTTTGTCCAACCAACTCAACAAGATACACATTTCACAGCCCAGTACGTACCAAAGAATAAACTAGAAGCATACATAAAATGCACTAGACCATGATTTGTCAATGCCCTGTTAGTGACAAAAGAGAACCAAACAAATATAACAAATGACACACACTCAGACACACAAATACCAAACAATGGAAACCACTGATAAGTTAGCCACATTGCACAGCTAGTGCACACAATGTATGGTGTATGAATGGAATCTTAATGTGGTCAAAATTTAACTTTGACTCTTTGTTCTGGTTGATTCAAATCCATCTTGTATTTGAAGACTGAAACCCTCTTCTTAGAAATGGTCCGCATTGTACTCTAGAATGCATGCACACACACACACACACCTGAAAACACTATTATATGCTTGTCAATGATTTACAATTTACAATGTGATAAATCAAAATGTATGATCAGGAGTATGAACCTGTACATTTATGTGGCAGATAAAATAAATACAGATTTCCAACTCAAAAGAATCACATCAAGATAACAAATTTTTTTTTTTAAATACACTTCTATATTTTATCCATACTAAGTGCTCAAAATTAGCATAGGCCTGCTGGCCAGGGGCCACTAAAATTAGCTCCGGGCCACCACATTTCATTGATCCTAAATTCTACTGGCCCATTCGGGCAACCAAATTTAACATAATTTGTTATGTTTTTCTTTGTATGGGGCCACCAGATTTATGTTTCGGGCCACTCAAATTTGAACAATCTTGTTTTTACTTGCCCGCCTGGGCCACAAGGCAAAAAGGTTAATTTCTAGCATTGCCATACTGAAATTCAAATGTTGAAAACACAAAGGACATTCCTACATTATAAAGGGAACAAGTACCAGTATAATAAGCATCATGTCATAAATTTGACTGAAGTGTACAGAAATGCCATGTGCTATGTCGTCTGTCTAGATCTCAACATAAATTATTGAACTTCTCAACTTCTAAAAAATGATGAGATTTGGTGACCAATGTCTATTATTTGTGTATGTTAATTATTGAAGTTTAAATGATTTCAACAAATTACAATACCTAGAGTCCTAGATGGCTTTGTATGAAAGCATTTATACAACGCTCGAAATAAGCATAGGCCTGATGGCCCGGGGCCACCAAAAATTGCTGTTGGGCCAGTAAAAATCTCATATTTCCAATGTTTGCTGGCCCGATCGGGCCACCGAATGTTGAAACAATTGTGCACAATATTATGGTACTTATTGCAAATTTGATACCTCACAGAAAATACTTGATTTGTGGTTTAAAAAGAGAGGAAAGAGAGGTCAATAATGATAAGTTTTGTGCCATGTTTTCTTCTTCTGCAGACAGCTAGCTCAGAAGACGCATGTCTACACAGTGCAAATTATTATAATTAGCATTGTTTCTGCCCCACCCCCATACAGCATGTTCCACTTGGGATAGGTAGAAGGATATCAAATTAATTCTGTTATCAGTTCAGTTTGTATACAAAACTTGAATAAATGATAGGAAGTATCGAGAATAATATTTGCTATAGTACTTGCGCAAATAAATTTAGGGAAATGTCTGATTTGTAAAAGTTTAATTTGTGTTGCTTTCCATTCTCCACACCCCTGTTTTGTGAATGGAGCATTCCAATTTCCATATGGAATATGAGCTTCGGCAGTGAGTGTGCATGCATTTACGTGAGCATAGAATGTTTACGATCAATTCATCAATGTTTGACAACAAAATTTCAACAACAAAAACCCACAATTTGAAAATATTTAATTTATGTGAGGTTTATAAACAATAATCTATCAAAAAGTGAGGTTAAAAGTCTGAAATGTGAGAGGATATTTTAATAATCGATCAAATTTGGTTCCATGTTAAAATTCAACATGGCCCATGTTGTGTCTGCATTGTCTACGTCTTGTCTGTGTCCGTAAGTTTACGAAGAATTTATAAATGTTTGACTAACACTGTTTTACAAATATAGCAACACAATTTGAAAAATGTGTCATTCATGACAGGTTTAAAAACAATATTCTACAGAATTGTGAGATTAAAAGTCTGATATATAAGTACAAATTTCCTTTATCAATCAAATTTGTTATGCATGTAAATCATGTTTGCCATATTCGAAATCGGATACAGTATGATCGGTGACTTGTCAAGTTTGCAGCCAATGTTTTCAAAGAATCGGCTTTTTGACTTCCAATTATTAGCTTAAAACACCACAATTTAAAAACATGTTATTTGTCTGAGATTTTCACATGACATTTACACAGAATGTTGAGGTCAAATTGGTATAATAACAGTGAATTTTCCACTTTTCCACAGTTTTGAATGTGCTTTGAATTTTCTCCTTTTTTCTTTTGTTTTTCTTTATTTTCTTCGGGCCAGTAGATTTTGGTATCGGGCCACCAAAATTTGAAAAATGCTAATTTTACTGGCCCAACCAGGCCACCAGCAAAAAAAAGTTAACTTCGAGCGTTGATTTATAGCAATGGCCGTCCAAAGCAACTTTTCATTTTCTTTATAATATTAATTTAATTCACTCATATCTTGAAATTTGACAGACTATTCTGCATGGACAGACAATCAAACTGAAATAATGACTTGCTCACCCTATTAAAAGCTTATATGTACCAAGCACCAATAAAACCCAAGTGTGGTTCCATTCATAACATATTATATAATGCTTAAGTCCAGTACAATCCATTTATGATGCAGTAAGTCCTGGACTTCGGCTTTTATTCTTTTTATGTGCCATTGTCAAAAAGGTAGTAGAAACAGATAACAAGCTTTCATCTTCACATCTCACCGTTAGTGTGTTGTAACAACAAACACGTTAAACACTTATCTGTGCTTTTATATCCCAATTGTTCAAATGCTGACTTCAGTGAAACTGTGGAATAGATAGTGTACTTTGGTTAGTAGTTCCAGAGGTTTTTTTTTTGTGTTTTTCTAAAGTGAATCAGACCTAGGTCCTAGGATGTATTTTTGTTCGCATTACATCAGGAATGATCCTCATACTGCCTTACTGCAACAAAAATGGCAACCAAGAAAATAAATTATGCAGAATATGTTTACCAGAACCAATCATGACCTTCCCACAACAATAAATAACATACAGAAAGAGAATAAAACAACTAAACAAAGATACTTTATAAGAGAGCATGCAAAAAGCAAGATACTTACAGCTGAATACCAGAGATGAAAGTTCCAAATAGGCCGACCATTCCAAGAAACTCTGTCCGTGTGTAATGTCTGACCACATACTCCTGAGCTACGTTTGTCACACCATAGAGACTAGCACCAATCAGACAGAAAATGTCGCCCAGCAACTTATTGGGCACGGCTGAAAAAGAAAATAGAGAACGAGAGTTTAGAATCATCTAAACGTAAATTGTAGCATCTCTCACTGCATTTCTTCATTCTATTTTTCTTTGGAAATGCGTTCTAGTCTGCCGTGATTTTAACTGAAGTTCCTAACAAAAGGTAAACGTTGCAATAAATCCAACAACATTTATTTGATTGCTAATAAGGGTGGTCTTCTTTTAAAATAAAATTGTTACTCTATCACATTCTCTCTAAATTTAGAATCAATTTACTTCAAGATGTACGGGACACACTGCAACTTGATCAAATTTCAGGACCCATTAAATACCTTTCATCCTTCAAATATGCACCATGCAGGTTTATAAAGTAGTACATTAATTACAAACATTAGAAACAACTTTGTAGCTCAATGGTTAGAGCACCAGTCAGGCAAACTGGCAGTTCCAAGTTCAATTCCCAGCAAGTGCCATCTTTGGCAAAACTATACTTTAGTAGGCTAGCAGAATGTTGGTCGCTAACTTCAACCCTAACCCTAAATTTGGTGGCTATAGGTCAGATTTAGTGGCTATAGGTCAGATTTAGTGGCTATAGATCAGATTTAGTGGCTATAGCCCAGATTGAGTGGCTATGGTTAGATTTAGTGGCTATAAGTTAGATTTATTGGGCAGTATGAAAATTGAAGTTAGCAACCAAAATTCTGCTAGCCTACTAAAGTATAGTTTTGCCCCATTTCCTTTGCTCTTTTCCAATCATACCTATCATCATTACTGAACATAATATTACCTTCTCCTGTGGATGCCCTCCCCGAGAGGACATCAGCCCCGATGAGCGCCCCCAGTCCTGCCACGCAGACGACGACGCCGATGATGTGAGTCAGGCGGTAACGGATGCGGAGGACGAGGAAGGACAGGAGGATGACAACTGGGATGGTGATGCAGTCCAGTAGCTGTAGGAAACACCAAATTTGTGAATTATAACCTCTCGATGTAATCGTTTTGATTATCATGTACTTATCATAGCACCATAGTGACCATAAACAACATTTCTTGATCAATTTATATAATTCCCTACAAGTTTCCAAAATTACAAATAATAACCTCTATATTATTATGTAATTGTTTTGATTTTCAAAATTTCTTGATCAATTATATAATTCCCTACAAGTTTGGAGAAGGGGGGTAGCTGGGTAGGTGAAAATGGGATGATGTGAACCAGGCAGTATCGGGATGTGACGAGGAAGGACAGGAGGATGACCACTGGGATGGCGATACAGTCCAGTAGCTGTAGGAAACACAACATTTACAAATTATAACCTTTATATTGTTATTGGTAGTGATAATTGTACTTGTATACATGTAGTTTTTTCATCTACTTATCATATATATTGTATAATTTCTTACAAATTTGGAGAATGGGGGTGGGTAAAAATGGGATGATGTGAACCAGGTGGTAACAGATGCCAAGGATAAGGAAGGGCAGGATAATGAGCAAAATTTCATTGTGAACTACATGAATATTTGTAGTTTTCATACAACCATGTAACACAGAGTAGGAGTTGTTGTTGTAGATGAAAAATAGAAAAGAAGGGACTGATGAATTAAGACTGCCATGTCTACCTGTATGCTAGTGAGTGTTGTGTACTGATAGGCTTTCACAACCAGGTAGTTCGCCTCCACGTCCACGAGGGCGATGAGGATGTACTTCCACCACCTCTGCATGAAGATATTGTAGAAGTTCTTCTCGGGCGTTTTGCGCAAGCAGAGCATCGGGCAGTAGACCAGCGCCAGCAGGAGGTAGTTGGCAAAGCTCTGCGTGGTAGGCGCGGCAACGCCATGGTCTGTTTGCAGGATCTGGCTGGTGACTCCGGTGCCGCATATCAGCAATGAGAGTGCCTGCCCACCAAGGAACACCTTGAGGAAAGATCTGAAACAAAAGAAGAAAAAAACAATAATAGTCATAAAAACTGTCAACACATTCAAAGTTCTGCTTTGATTTCTGTTATCAATTTTCTAATTTGCCTGCCAGGGGCGTCGATCCTGGGGGGGCAGGGGGGGCAGTCGCCCCCCCAATGAAAATATTGGGGGGGCGAACATATCATTTCGCCCCCCCAATAATTCCGAAAATGAGGAAGAAACAATCAAGTGATATAATGCCAAAGAGGGGATAGACACATTTATCAATAATTAATCTTCAAAATAGCCGTTTTCTAGTTTGAAAAGGACTGTAAATCTCTTTTTTGCCGCGCACTTCGCGCGCATACAGTTTCTCATATTGCAAGTTTCATTTGGGTTGCGGTAACTCACATGTGTTGGGCAGTGTAATTTCTCAAACGCACACCTCACACAAAGTTAATTAAACCCTCATGTATAGATAGACCCCCGTCACAGAAAATAAAATAATCTGAAATATATCTTTCAGTCAATTCGGTCCATATGCGCTGAACGCAAATCATATTGGAATAATATCATGTCCCCCCACATTTGAAAGTGGTGAAGATTGTGCCCCCCCCCCCCCTTTGTCATTATGTATGTTTGGTTCCATACTTATATACTTCATATAACGTGAAATTTCTGTCTCAGGTGTGCACCAAATCGCACAATTTCACACCCAAAAATACAAAAGCTCCCTACTGTGGGAGGGGGACACCCCCTCCCACACCCTCCCCCGCTCGGTCGCTTCACTTCCTCGCAATGTCTCCCCTCCAGTATTGAGAACTTGTTGACGCCCTTGCTTAGTTTCATGGGAGCCCAATGCCCGAGACTATATCGATGGCTCTATAGAAATACAGGATCACGTCGATCCATCTCATGCAAGGCTCAATCTTTCCTCACTATGCCCTTTAAAAATACGTTACAAGTATAGGTTAACTATTTTATACAATTTTTACACCCATGATCAACGTTCTCGCCAGGCCGTTTTCGCGTGGTGGCACCGCCACGCGTAAATTTATCTTCATGACTTGCGCCACGCGTAAATTTTGATGAGATAATACCGCCATGTGTTAAATCATTATAAATTCATGATAATTTCCCCATATTTGCAGACACCATTTTCATAACTCCTATTATTTGTCTCCACTAATACAACAAATATTATTGCCAAATAAAGGCGCATCCTCACTCTTAAATCGCTTCGAGGAGACGAGGAAATATCCGATATGATTTTAGAAACACGCACCTTACCGTGCACCGTTTACCCAACTCGCTGTCGTCCGCCCGCCCGCCATCGCATGCAGCACAGGCAGCTAGCTGGCTGGACCGCTACTGCGCGGCGGCTTCATCCGATCGAATCTCATAAAGCGGTCTGCAAAAAATGCAGTGTTTTGCGATCAAATTCATCTTTTTATACGGCAATAAAATGACAAGTATCGATGGTTTGCTGGATTTATGTAACAATATTTACGGAAATATTGTTACAGAACATTCAGAATTACCTCAGTTTTTAGCAAAATATTACTTTTCCCGAAGTAAAACATTCGAAACTCAAGCGCTGTTACGCGAGCGATCGCGAGGCGTTGACTAAACGATTGAACATAGCATAGCAAGTGAAAATCAGATCGTTTGCGAACGTTGCCAATTTCTGCGCTGCGATATCATATAACGTGCTGTATGCGTATCATACACGTAATCTATACGCCGTTCGCAAATTGGCAACAAATTGCGCTAAGTTCAGTTCACATGGTCCGAGCGATTTAGGAAATTATCGGGACATTATCAGCGCATTTTTTCGGCTGTTTTTGCAGGTAATTGTTCTCGTATTTGTTTTAAAAGCCTTGCAAACATGTAAGTAAAATAAGAGATAGTCTAGAATAGGTGCGATCGTGATAATTTTGCATTTTCGTTCCTTTTCGGCACTTTTTAAGAGTGTAACTTACAAGACAGTTGGCGCACTAGCTAGTTACCTCTCTCGCAGCGCGGGTCCTGACCGAAACTCTGGCACACCTTCTAGTGCGTGTTCCGTATCATTCAATTGACAGGGTTTTTTTTTTCGACGCACATGTTCAATTTGTATCTCTCAATTTGTCAAACAAGTCGATAATTTTGCGAAAACAACCACTCATACGGTAAAATATGTACTTTTACACTAACATTGGGCAATTGTTACAAACGATGTTGCAAATTTCACATTGAAAAGTCGGGCAGCGGGAAATTTGGCGATATCTGATGACTCCCGACCCTACTCCTACCCCTGCGGCGCGGCATCCCGTGCTTGAATAGCAGCAATATTGTGCGCCACGGGTAATTTTTCCGACATATAGTTTGTGTTTTTGCGCCACGCGTAAATTTTTTCCTGGCGAAAACGCTGCCCATGATAGGAGTTGCAAATGTCTGAAATCTAAAAGCTTCCGGGGGCTCCGCCCCCTGGACCCCCATTATTGTCCCCAAATGTGAGTGCCCCCCAAATCAGGTCTTCGAGCCATCAAGACACTTTCAATGAGCGCATAATAAAACTTCCGGGCGTGCCAATGTGGGGCTTTTAGCTCTCTCAGTGGTCACTCGGGAACATTTGTCAAATTTCGCCCCCCCAATATCAAAAACGGATCGACGCCCCTGTTGCCTGCATACTCGGTGACAAAAAAATGTTAAGTAATTTTCCCTTCAACCCTCTTTCTCAAATTACTAACTACCTTAGTTAAGCAGACTTAAAAGTTCAAGTTCACTTAGCCTGTGTTAGGCCCTTTTCACTAGATAGATGTCTTTGCCTTGGCTTTGGCATGGCCAAGCATGGCATGGCCATGGCCCACCATGCATCATGCAGTCTTTGTCATTACTAGTTACTCAAGTCAAGACAAGAGTCATAGGCAAAAGGTTAAAGTGATCCAAGTAAAGTGTCTAACTCCACGAAAATTATTTGGATCTTCCTCGTTTCTCTTCTGCCGTTTTTTTTAGCTTATGGTAAGAGAAGAATAAAATAGGGTTAGATTTGTTCAAATGACCCTTTAGTATGAAGATAATTATCATTGAAAATCATTAGTGCTGTAACTGACCTTGATGATCGGATCGTTTGATCGGATCGGCAAAATTTTATCGATTTTCGAAATCGGATCGATGATCGGGATCGGATGATCGGCTATTAAAAAAAAAAAAAAAAAAAAAAAAAAAAAAAAAAAAAAAAAAAAAAAAAAAAAAAAAATCGTTTTTTTTTCTTTGGAAAATGATCCCCAAAAAACACAATTTGGGAATATAAATGAATACCAAAGCAACATATATCCATATTAATAAGCCCAAGGTAATCTTGTACGGGTATGCTTTCATTTCAAACTGATTACCTCTTCTTTTACAAAATTACTCACGCCGATTTTGAGCTTAGTCCCATGTGATTAATTTGGCGTAACCTTTCAGAAACACATGGGACCAAGCTCAAAATCGGCGCAAATAATTTTGTAAAAGGAGAGGTAATCAGTTTTAAATGAAAGCATACCCATACAAGATTACCTTGGGCTTATTAATATGGATATATGTTGCTTTGGTATTCATTTATATTCCCAAAATATGTTTTTTGGGATCATTTTCCAAAGAAAAAAAAACAGATTTTTTTTTTTTTTTTTTTTTTTTTTTTTTTTTTTTGCCGATCCGATCTTCCGATTTTTTCTGCATGATCGGAAATCGGCAAAAACGGTCCGATCATGTATGATCGGATCGTGATCGGCATGCCGATCCGATGGTCGGTTACAGCACTAAAAATCATCATCTCAAAACCGTTGCCCAACAGTTTTGGTAAAAAGTACAATTGCTGTAGCTGAACATGCCCGGCCGGCGCGCCACGCGATCACGGACCCGGCAAGGCGGATTGGCCGAAACCTTCCTGATAGACAGGGCAGCGCAACGAGTCGATGTACCCGTCTGTTGAGCCGAGCGCACGCAAATTCTGTACCGTCTGTATACACGGGTGCGGATATCGTAAACGGACGATTATTACTGCGACAAATCTACGGCAGGCCATCAGTATTCGGTGATAAAATATTAACTCACTATTCATTTTTTTCACTAGGTAACAGTGTTCGTTTTCTTTCAAACTTTCACAAATCTTTCAATTGTATTTTACAATGTCAATGATATTGATATAAAGTTTGAAGTCTCAAATGTCATTTTGTGCAATATCCGACACTTTACAATACAGGGATCACTTTAAGTTTTCATACTAATTATTAAATGACAAGCATACATGAACAAATGTGTAAGCATTTATCATAATTATGTATTCATACACATGCACAGGCCACAGCACACACACATGTGCTCAGCTCACAAGTAATGAAGTATATCATCACGTGTATAGAAATACCCCGCAAGGCAAGCCTAGCGCTAGCGGGCTGCCACCAGTCTCTAGGCCAGACTTGCGGGCGATGCTGCAAGCTCCCGACCGTACGATGGTAAAGATCAAGATGATGAAGGGAGATCAAACACGTCCTCATAATCAATATAAATCAAACATTCCTCGGAAACACAACAATAAAATCCGTGCAGTTGCTTACATTGTAAATAATGGTGAGACAACCTTCTTTATTTTCGTCCCAAAAGTTGAAGGAATTTCCTCCGTCGTACTGGCGTATGGAATAGTCGTGTCGTAAGCCATTGTTGAGCGACGTCTTGAAACTTGCAGTAGCGAATGAGAATGCAATGCATAATGGCATGCAATTCGTAACACATGCGTGCATATATGGCTCAGCGGGTGCCGGACAACTCGGCCAACGGCTAACTCGACCCTTACCAACTCGGCCAACGACCCCTACATACTCGGCCAAACCGAGTTGGTAGGGGTCGGGTCTGACCTCGGACAACTCGACCCCTTTTATTTTTGTTTAATTTTCGACATTTTAAATATTTTTTTCTAAATAAAAAGTAATAAAATGGGAAGAATTGGTCTTCACGGGCAACATGTGTAAATTTTGTTACGGGAAATAATGTATTTGAGGAGATAATTTGATTTTTGAAAGGTCATACTTCTGGTGTATTTTTTCCTCGTCGCGAAGATTTTGTCACGCGACATTCTCCACACTCGTAAGTCGATTTGTGTCTTATTTTCAATCAATTCGCCTTGAAAACAAATAATTTCATAACTGTTCGCTTAAATTGGAGTATTTTGAGTCTCATGCTGTTAAATTTTGTTGACATTTTGTTGACTAATCGCGATCGAGTGGCTTCAAGAACGGCTTCAAGCCCAGTTCGCCGTGGCGCCTCGGTGCCGTACAGGGTGGCAATAAATCGCGATACATGTGCCCCCCCCCCCCCCCCCCCCCCCCCCCCCCCCCCCCCCAATCACTTGCAGGATACACCGCGCCACTGTTGTCTTGGTTACTCTGGGGGGACAAAATGTCAGACAAATTCCATCTTTTATTTTGCAATTTGTTTGCTATCTATTCTATGCATTTATTATAATTTGTTACAAATTTAGAAAAACGACTCAACCATGCACTGCACAAGAAAGAGTATAACACTCCTTGCTATTTAAACACATTCGCAGCAACAGGCCAGGGCATGCAACTGATGCAAGGCAAGTTTAATATGCACTTCTGTATCTGTTGTGAACTTGGCGGTAAATTTGTACTGGCCTTACCCACTCAATTTGTTGTTTATTGTGCCTAATGGCCACCAGGACCTAAATCCAAAGAATCGTCCATCAAATATGAAAATGTGGGGTTCAATCTTTGCATAGGGGACTGTAATTTGGTCTTTAAAAAAAAGAGAATTTCATACAAAAATACTCGGTCAATACGGACCCACTTGCGAACACAGCGTAGCGTAATCCCAGAACAAGGGCAGGCCGCTGCGGCGGGCGGACTTGTCGATGCGAGGCCGCCCTGTAGCTTAGTTCACCACGGCGGCACTGCACGGCATACGAACTGGGCTTGAAGCCACTCGCGATTAGGAGAGTTTTGACTTGAAAATGTACGTTTGAGTTCATGTCAACCAAATTTAACAGCTTGAGACTCACGAAACTCCAATGTAAGCGAACTGGGCAAAACTATACTTTAGTAGGCTTAGAGAATTTTGGTAGAGAATTTTGGTCGCTATAACTTCAACCCTAAGCCTAAACCTAAATTTGGTGGCTATAGGTCAGATTTAGTGGCTATAGGTCAGATTTAGTGGCTATGGGTCAGATTTAGTGGCTATAACCCAGATTTAGTGGCTATGGTTATATTTAGTGGCTATAAGTTCGATTTATTGGGCAGTACGAAAATTGAAGTTAGCGACCAAAATTCTCTAAGCCTACTAAAGTATAGTTTTGCCGCGAACAGTTATGAAATATGTTGTTTCAAGGCGAATTGATTGAAAATTAGACACAAATCGACTTACCAATAGAGTGTGGAGTGCGGAGGATGTCACGTGACAAAATCTTGGCGACGAGGAAAAAAAAACACCAGCTAGTATGACCTTTCAAAAATCAAATTATCTCCACAAATACTTTATTTCCCGTAACAAAATTTACACATAATGCCCGTGAAGACAATTTCTTCCAATTGTATTACTTTTTATTTTGAAAAAAATATTTAAAATGTCGAAAATTAAACAAAAATAAAAGGGGTCGAGTTGTCCAAAAGTCAGACCGGACCCCTACCAACTCGGTTTGGCCGAGTATGTAGGGGTCGTTGGCCGAGTTGGTAAGGGTCGAGTTATCCGTTGGCCGAGTTGTCCTGGATTCGGCTGAGCTCAGCGAGCGCTAGCCATCGATATAAAAATATCGCTAGCCCATGAGCCCAATCAACAACAAAACGGCTGGCACACAGCGACCGAGTCTTAGCTTCTTTTTCATTGGTCAGCATAAGATCATCTACAACTTATTGACTAATCAGAGCTTGCGTAGTTTCTGATGTAGTGAAAGATAGCACCTGACCCGGCAGTAAATTGTCTTCATTTTTAAAGGGACAATGCATATGTATTGCGTTGTGATTGAGTCGTAAAACTACAACATACTAATCACTTTTCTTGAACAAATGATCCATTTCTGTGAATTTTGAATTCTTAATAATGCAGCTATGACGGCATCTACAGAAGAACTTGCAGGATTACCGCCAGAGGTTATCTGGGAATATCAGTTTCGCCTGATTTTAGTCGGGGATTCCACGGTCGGAAAAAGCTCACTGCTGCGCCGGTTTTGTGATGGTAAATTCGGGGAGGTGTCCGATCCTACAGTGGGGGTGGACTTCTATGCGCGGCTGATTGAAGTCGCCCCGGGCAGAAGAGTGAAGCTTCAGTTGTGGGACACGGCTGGGCAGGAGAGATTTAGGTAGATATTTAGATGCATTTTTGTCAATGTTTCATTAAAAAAAGGATGTGGTGAAAAAGCTGCCTGGCCCAACATACTTGTTTTAACTTTGATGAATCTTAGAATTCTTACCGGTAATTTAAAATGAGAATTTAATTTGTAATTGCAAAGCCAAATTAAATTATGACGATCAGTCAAGAGACAAGACCTGATCATCAACAATTGATAAGTGACGATGCGCATCACTTGTACAAAGAGTCTTGTGTTGAGTGAAAAAGAGTAACAAAGTTATGATTAATCATGCAAATAAATGCCTTTTTTAGTTTTAGAGTTTAGGCTTTAGTTAAAAAATTGATCATGATGAGATTTATATATATTAAATTAAATTAAATGCATTGCCATTAGTTATAACATCCCCTATTACTTCATTTCAGTAATCATGATTCTTCAATTTAATTGTCCTCTCAATTCAAGCCATATTCTTTGAAAGGTTATGAAATGTTCAACTTGTCATTTGTCCGGGTTTTTTTTCTCCCTGCAGGTCTATAACGACATCATACTACAGGAATTCAGTTGGTGTGATGCTCGTGTACGATATTTCAAATAGACAGAGCTTTGAACATCTCCAGGAATGGCTGCTAGAAGCGCAGGAGAACATAATATACCCACACAACACCACGTTCATGGTGGTCGGTCACAAATCGGACTTGGGCGAGGACACTCGAGAAGTGTATAAAGAGGAGGGCGAACGGTTCGCACAAGCGTACGGGATGAGGTTCATCGAGACGTCGGCGAAAGCCTGCACGAATGTGGAGGCAGCCTTCTCCGTCATGGCCAAAGAGATCTACGTGAAGTTGAAAGAAGGTGAACTCGCCATCACCGAGGGATGGGACGGCATCAAGGGCGGGTTCACAGCGCCGAGGGAGACGCTTATATTAGAAGAGCCAGAGGAGAAACCTAGGATATGCTGCTGAGCGGCGCATTTTATGTTTTAAACTAGTCTTGTCTTATTTTGAACAATGCAATGTAGTCAATCCTGCCTTTTCGTTAATTAATTCATTATTATTAGTACTTCCACTTTTGTTTGTTTGGCTAGTCACCTCAAACATTCAGCAGGAAAGACACATCCATATATAGGCTTCATACACAACATAAAATGTTATTTTAATTTCGCACCTACAAGGCCACATCTTGCATGTTGGCATTTTGGTTCCATTTGGCTTACTGGTCAACAACAAACACATTGATGTCTTCATGAAGTCCAAACATTTCAGTATACCTGAACATGATTTGTAACTAGTCCAAAGGCCTACCCACTCATACATACATTACCATACAGTTGTGTGTTTAAAGCAATGGATACTGCATCTAGACAATGCATGGCTGGCATGTATTTATTTAAACACCAACACATTTGCATTATCTATATTTGTGTGACCATGAAATTGTGTGTATGCCGTGTAAATTATCATGTACTGCCATGGGCGTCGATCTGTAATTGATATCTATTCATCAGGGGGGGGGAATGATCTATTCATTCATCCCCCCTGATGAATATGTATTACGTAAGGATCGACGCCCATGTGTACTGCCAATTATGACAATTTACATTGTGAACGCCCATGTGTACTGCCAATTATGACGATTAACATTGTGAACATTGTATGTGTGCCTACCCAGGGTAAAAATTCAGTAACTACATGTAGTCGGAAGTCTTTTCTGATGACTGCAGGGTTATACTATCCGGTGCTAGGCCCTCTCTGAGATTAGTGTAAAGGCACTAAGGAGGTTACCTGGGTAAAGAAAGAACAAAATACAGACTTGTATTCTCATTACCAGGACATTACACTGCACAATACATGCCAAACCTACATGTAGCATGTACAACTTTTGTCCAGAACATTTTTATCACTGTACTTATTACATAATAAGTAATTATCAATGCATATATCTCGCAAAAACAGAGAAATAGAGTGTCAGTTAATGTTGATGATTTTGTATGATTCCCGTGATGACAAAATATACTGGCATTAGTTGTTATCTTGCCAAGATGTAGAACTAGCTCACCATTGTGATTCAGAAAATTATCATCGTAACTTGTAAGTGTACATTCCAAACATAGATACATGTAGTTAGTGATTCATATGATCCATATTTTTGCCTTCCTCTATTAAAAATGATCTGAAGGAAAAGTAATTTAGTAAATTATCTTAGTGAATAGTGTTAGTGGTATTCCTTAGTTACCTGCTAAATACAACCAGTATTATGGGATAGTATTAGTAATAATATCTTAAAGGACAATGAAACCCTAGCTAAAAAAAAAAAAAAAACATTTTCAGAATAAGGGACAGAATAAGATCAACATTTTAAAAAAAAGCTGTCCAAAGAAAGTTACGGACGTTTGTCCAATTGGACAGAATAAGCTGCAATGGTACAAATTAAAAATAACCTTCCCAATGTTTTCTCAAACTTTCACAACTAAAGGCCCAGTCCCATACTGACGATTTTCACGGCGAATCGCAACGATTTGACGTTCGTCGAGAAAATCGCTTAGGTCGTGTTGCATCGTATTACATCGTATCGGTTCTTCCCCAAAACCATGGGCCTAGATCTGTCATTGATACCCATTCAACTGGGGGGATGATCTATTCATTCATCCCCCCTGATGAATAGGTATTACGTAAGTCACTACGCCTATGCCCAAAACCGTGGCTAAATCGAGTCGATTCGTTCTAGTAAATCATTGCGAGTCGCCGTGAAAATCGTCAGTATGGGACTGGGCCTTTACGGTTCAACCTGTTCAGCCTCCTATGACAATAAAAACAAGAATTTGCCAGGATTTTGTTGTCCTTTAATAAGAAATGTGCTATGAACTTTAATAGTAATTCTTCTCAAAACAGAATTTTACTGTGACAGAAATGTGTGATCTAGTGCAATATGATGAATTGCGTGAGGAAAATTTCTTCATGTAAAACTAATGACTTTATTATCTAGATGCTCACACCATTATTGTTCATGCAACATGCAGGTAATATAAAAAGATGAATAGATAGCGAATATGTAGATGTATCATGTAACCCTTTTAGTTAGTTTTAGAATATATAATAGTACCCATTACCCAAGCTGATTTAGAGCCGTCATACAAATTCCTGCTACGTGGTGTAATATGTGACTTTAATTTATCTACCTTACTAAACACCTTATAAATGAAAATGTATCTTGATAGATTTCTGGTTGTAAATATCAGTGTGTATCATACATATATATGTAAATTAAGAAGATAACAATCATAACATACATTTTCTTGCTATCTTCAACGTGATGAAATAGTGTGTGGCAAGTACTGGAATAGTACTAGATCATTTATCATGTTAAAAAGTAATTGTACATCTTAGTAACATATAGCTAAATATACCGCATATGACACTATATATTTAATTCGTCTGTGAAGTTGTGAACTTGAGTCTATAACTTTTGGAAAGGAAAATAGTTTGTGGAAATATATTTTTTAAAGTTTAACTTTAATCCATCATGCCAATGTCATACAAATGCTTAGATCTACCTAGATTAGTAATAGACATACACGTACAAGCTAATTTAGATTATAATGTAGATTTCTCACATTACTGTGTGTATGAGCAATTCTTTATGATTTACGTATTGAAGCAGAAATGTAGAGCACATTTTGTTTATTGCACAGGTCTGTTACAAATACATTTGGAAAGAATTGCCTGCCGTGTTGTTGTTTTTTCCAAGGAGGTACAAATTATTATCTACATTCTTGGTTTTCATCGATTTTAAATTATTGCTGAAATACATGTGTAGTAGATCAACTCCAAGCAATTCCCTCCCTGGTACATGTACATGTTATTTTCTGTATGTATGGGACTTAGATTGTAAAAAAAATAAAAATACGTCTGTGCAATACTAATTTGTAAAGAGATACAAATGTACTTAGTTTCTATATTTTGTAGATGTTATAATTTTAGCAATCATGTATTATGCAAATAATTTATGATGCAACATTGGGTCATATATATGCATAACATCAAGCAATCGCTAAGTAAGGACTACATTTTTCATTTAGATCAGGAAGTAAAACATGCTACTGGCCAACCAAAAAAATACTTTTTTTTTCACGAGGGCGATTTTGAAAATTTTGAGGGAGAAAAACGCCCTCGTGAAATTATTCACGAGGGCTATTTTGGGGCTCACGGGGGCTCTTTTTTTTAAACATCGTTTTCACTGCTCAAGGGTCTAATAAATGATTATCATGATGTGATTATGCCATGTTTGGTACGTTTCTGGCGCTTTCCGATCATGCAAAAAGATGTAATTTTTTTTTTTTTTTTTTTTTTTTTTTTTTTTTCGCCCCCGTGCCTTGGCTCACGGGGGCGATTCCAATGGTATCGGGGGCGAATCGCCCGTAACCCCCGTGTATATTTTTGGTTGCTACTGGCCCGTTCGGGTAAGTCAAATTATAAATGCCCAAACAGAAAATGTACTTGCCCGCTTTTACTTCTTGATGAGATTTACACATTCTACTCTCATAATTGAACAGAAATGGTAGTTGCCCAATTTGGCAACGTAGGAAATATCCGGGGGCTGAGGGCGATTTTGCCCCCTAATTTTCAAAATAGCCCCCTGAAATCAGTAGGTAGCCCTTAAAATTACCATGGTATTATATATGTGAACATTTTTACGATATCCATTAGATTGGAAAAGTAGCCCCCTAAAATTAAAAATTAATTCCAGCATTGCAAACTACATGTAGACCATTTATGAAATTTGTCTTGCCCGACATCAATTTTTACTTGCCCCGGGCAAGTTTTTATGAAATTTTATGAAATTTGTCTTGCCCGACATCAATTTTTACTTGCCCCGGGCAATTGGACAAGTGCTAGTGTCGAGCCCTGACTGTAAAACAATTATGATGCTCATATTGCAGTCCTGAGTAATCTGTGATAGAATGTAAATGATTTTTACTTTCTTCAATATTGCTTATTGTTTATTATGTATATATGGCCCTGTTTGTTGCTATCAGTTGTATAAATATATGTAAATTAAGAGGTTGAAATTTGGTGTGCTTGTCATAATAACATTTTAAAACATTAATCATGGTGTTAAGCACTGCAGTGCAAAAATTTGACATGATTCATAATCATGATCATTATTAAAGTTAAAACATCTTTTAAACTGTAGTGATATGTGGATTTTCTGTGTATTCGTGTATCTACAGTAACACATGTTCAAAGAAAATTATATACAGTGGATTCTCGTTATACAAGCTTAGGACTTTGGAAATTATTAATATTTATATCAGGTTTCTTCTTATACAGTGTACCTAACAATTATTTGGACACCCTGAAAAATGGGAAACTAACTATTTTGATAATTTTTCAAAAATGGTCTTGTAAATATTTTATCTTGATTTCTACAAAGCAGCATCTAATAAACACAATGAATTTTAGGCAGCTTTTTACCAAACATTTTCTTCAAAATTTGTTCTAGCATTTAAATTAAAGTGATTTTTTCAAGGTGTCCAAATAATTCTTGGTTACACTGTATATCCGTGTAAAAAAACAAAACAAGAATACAAAGAGCTGGACCAGCTTAATTACATCATAAAACAATAATTATTTAATAAAAAACAGATAGATCTTTTTATAACAGGTTCCACTGTAATACAAGTAAAATAACTGGTCGAGACTTGAGAACTGAATGTTTATTTCAGAAAGAAAGTTAATGTTTAAAAAAATACATCTGAGATTTCAATGCCAATGTTCATTGCAGTCTGTCCAGCATGTAACCTGCATGAAAAGGTCCATGTACATGCATATATTGTTGTACTTGGCTAATCCATACTAATGATGATTCATGCATTTGCCCTTTAGAAATCTAATTTAATATCAATCATAACTAAAGATGATTTTTCTTAAATTGTTGATGCACTGGCGGTTCATGTTAGTGGAATTATTTTTTCTTGATTTATTACATAGTGCGGCTATTGATTTGCAATACAAGAAAGATATTACTTAAGATAATAATAATAATAATAATAACATATTACATTTATATAGCGCTTAAAACATTGTTTCTAAGGATGGAGAATGATAATTGGTGCTTTGCCCTTTATTGAGACAGTATACACTTTTGTATGTAAAGTTCCTTTTTACTCTCGAGTACAATGTTCCCACACATGTTTACGGTATCCGGTGATGTGACGACACCATTAGGCTGTCTTCCTTTCCAGAAAATAAGACAATGGTACCGTAGTGATTAGCACTTCCCCAGGGGAACTAGATCTTACCATGGGGCTACCAACATTTCATTCATTAATGGCCAATTTAACCTTGCCTGAGTGAGCTACCAAATACATGTACATGTGTTTAACAGAATTGTTTGTGTTTTTCGTGTTTGGGGCCAATAGATTCAAGGTTAATTGCCTAACTGGGCCACAAGAAGAAATTAAATTTCTTGCATTAAATGAAGGATCATATTGCAATCTTTCATTGAATACTAAATAGATGAATTCTAAGAGATTAATTTGATTTTGGAAACATGTATCTCGTTAAACTGCATTTATGTTTGTTCAAAATTCAATAACAAAATGCCTCTGAGATTTTGAGCAAGTAGTATTCATGATGAACAGACAACAAATGGCTAACTTTCTCAGATATAAACTAATTAAGTGTATGGTGACTTAATGATGTCAATTGGGGTGATTATAATTACAATTTTATGGTATTTTAATTGGGATGATTAACATTATCTTTTTAGCATGTGTGTGCAATGCATTGTATATGAAATATATATGTAATGCTGCAAAATGTACAGTATAACTATAATTCATTGGCTTTCTTTTGTTTTAATACCTGTCATTTCCTTTTTTATCATGAATTCTTAAATTCTCTAATTTACTCAACTTTAAATATTGCCATGCAATGTCATATTCTTTTGTTTACAAATTTTAAAATGCAAGCATAAAATGGTGTCCTACGTAGGCTATGCTTGCTTTCATGAGTAAAAAAACCCAAAATACAGTATATATCTAACAGATGGCAAAGCAACAAAGACTTATCAAGTAAATAAAATGAAGTGTGTGTATATGACACTGACAGTTTGGTTTTACATACGTGTACTTTAATTTAATGAGTAATGTGTTTTATGCTTTTAGCTAGGGTTAGGGTTGATGATGTACTGATAATATTGTACCATTATTGAGTGGGCAACACAATACTTAATTGTATAGGAAAATAAAACACCGTGAGAAAACATAAGTTTCCTGAATCAATAAATCCCTGAAGAAGCCCTATGGGCGAAAATTCGGAAACTATGTTTTCTCGCAATGTTTTCTCAACATTTTGTTTTCCTATTATTCCATTACACTGACGCAGAGCAACTTTTTATACTTAATTGTATACATGCATGCCCAAATTTAAAAAACGAGAGAGGAATACATGGAGCTCTAAACCTTGTATGTGCCCCCACCCCCCCTTCCCCCCCCCCCCTTCCCACCCCCCTTCCCCCTCCCCCCCCCTTCCCCCTCCCCCAAAGAAGCCAACACAACACAATATACATGTGCACCACTGCATGTATGTACATTGTATTTAACCTGTATCACACATAATTTGATTATAAATCCTCTTAGTATTCAGAGGCCAAGTAGACATTCACGCGCAGTTCCATCTGCCTCCTTGCATCTACTTATACATGTGTATTTTTTTATGTAATTAGGTTATCGTGGCTGTAATTGCCCCAGTGAGATCATGCTGTTTTTAATGTATACATGTACATTTTAAATTGTTGTCATGAAGTATACGCATGTATTTAATTTGAATTGTCTTTAAGAATGATATATTTATTAATTACTTTATGGATGGACATTCAAGGTAATGAAGAGTTGTATAGCAGTGCAGGCATGGCGTGGGCGGACTTTGGGGGAGGGGGCACAGCTTATGTACTTCTGTTTTTTTTTTTTAATTACCCTTATGTTTTGTATTGTTTTTTTTTCAAATTATTCTCTTTTTTAAGTCCTTGTAAGAAAGGTCGATCGGGGAGAAAGGTACTTGCACATGGATTCAAAAGTCAAAACCAATCCAAACAGTCACGGAAACCAATTTAGAAACAAAAATAGTGTACTGTGTATTACCTTTAATACTTACGTAGGGAATAATTTTGTGTGAATATGACTGCATTTTGTGTTTTAAGACCTTCTTCCACATGCTCGTACACCAGGCCCCATATTCATGAAACCCTGCTAGCCTAGTTCCTTGTTAAGTGTATTTTAAATGCGCAGTTTATTGAGAAACAAACAGTTTTCCTAGTCTCCAACTAGGATTATTAGCTGGGTAAGCTTAATTTAGGTACCCACTATAGTTCAAATTAGTTAGCAACTGAAATATCTTGTGTTGAATTCGTAGCCACGCCATCCAAAATAGACTTAGCACGGAACTAAGCTAGCATGATTTCATGAATATGGGCCCAGCTTATCACAATTTAGTGTGTTGTCGTATTATTTATTCCCGTTTGTTCTCTTGTTTGATTACAGCTGTTTTCTTGTGAATGTCAATGTATAACGAACGTCCAAAATATTTTTTGTTTTATAATAAATATGCATGACACGTCAGAAAACCTCATTATGATTTTTTGTGTCTTTATCCTATTTTATTTTGTTAATTAAGTAAATAACTAAGTAACTATATACCTACATGTAAGCCAGAAATAAGTTTAATCTGCTGAAATTGTGACTCAACATAAATTGAATACCAGTATGGCAGTCCTAAGGGTGTTTCACAAAGATTCTAAGTTGAACTCTTAGTTGGACCTGACAATTATGGAAAGCAATTTGTAGCCTTGGTATAAAACATTCAAAAGCAAAAAATGACAAGTATTCGAGATTTCCAGCAACAACAAATATCAATTATTATTATTACAAGGATTGATAATTACAAAAATACAACTGATTTTATCAAGCTGTATGCCTTTCCAACAAAAAAAGTTATAACAATTTTTTTGTTTACAAACAAACTGATGGCTTTCCATAATTGTTAGGTCCAACTTAGAGTTAAGTTCAACTTAGAATCTTTGATCGTACTCTGTTTCCACTTCTTCAGCATACAGGTCTATTCTGTTTTGCCTCTATTCCCCATCCCTTCCATAGCCCAAACATATAACCCTAACATAACCATAGCTAGCCCAAACCAGCAATTACCGAATTTGAAGATGCCCAGAATAATTCACAATTATACAATACCGATATTCAAAGCCTGATGTATGTACTATTATGCATGCCGCAACTCGTGGTCCCAACTATATTTATCATTTAAAAACATTCATCAATCTACAGTGTGATACATATGAACAAATTGTATAACCACCTGTCTGCCTGTGTATAACCTAGAAACTGTTATTGTAATCCTTTACTATTTTGGTGGGGTATGATTGTATCGTACAGTTATGTTGTGTTCTATTGAAATCTAGGTTATTGTAATAATTAGGCGGCTCAAAGGCCTCTATTATTCAAATGTAATTGATATTACTATTATATCAGCACAAATATATGAGCAAATTGGTGTCAAAGTTTATGTCCAGTCTATATTCAACAAATCAATTCATCAATCCCGCTTTAGTATTTCAGTTGGAAATACAAAACGTATACTCATTATTGTAAAGTGTACATAGGCTTGATAGAAGAACACTTGCTTGAGAAATTAACTTGATCCAATTAGTTATTGTGGTATTGGCTACATATCCACTAACTATAGCAGAACATTGCTGTAGTTTACTTACATGTATGATAATGTCTTTAATACCGGTAATTAAATTTTGTAAATACTTACTATTTTTGTAAGTATTTAAAAATACTGGTAGTATAAAAACAAAATATGAAATATGAATAACATTGAAATAAGTGGCGTAGCAGAGTCGGACTGATTAGGGGCGGGGGGGGGGCGTTTGTAAATTCCATGTACTGTGGGCACACTACGTATTTCTTTGTGTGAAGGATTTCTCGTGATATTTTACAATTATTGTATCAGCACTGAGAATAAGAATCGCCAACTGGTTACGTTGTTTCTATATTACTTCGTCACTGAAGTAATTGTGGTTATGTGTTTACGTCGTAAACAACATATTCTATATATAAAAAGTCGAGAAAGGTAAAATAAAAATACCTGAACAAATTGGTCCAAAAGACAACAATAGTCAACAGCGATTAACATGGTGAAACAGAGCACTGCCAATTCAGTATAATTGTGTTTGTAAAGTACAACGATATAATTATGTAGAACATTGAAATCCAAAACTATTTATTAATACATCTATGTGTGTGTGTGTGTGTGTGTGTGTGCATGTGAATAATAAGCATGTCGATATTGTAAAAATTAAAAGTAGCATAATAATTATAGGTCCAAATCTGTACATGTATACATGTAATACTTACTTATTTTACAAGGCCTATAATATAAACTGTAGTATTTGTATGCATAGCAATGTGTTACAAATCTAACTCATGTATATTTATTCTCTAACATAAGTTACTCGATTAAAATCAAAGGTATACTCTAGGGCCCCCGTTGCAAAAAGAGTTGCAAACGGTTGTAAAGTTGCACTTAATTACAAGTCAGAAAATATGCACATTTGAACCAATCAGATTTGCACATTTAGTCACATGATCTGAATTGCAATTAATTGCAACGTTACAATGATCGATTGCAACTCTTTCTGCAACGGGGTCCTGCTGGACTGTCATGCATGCTTCATAGGAATGCGACTGTATTATGGTTTGCCCATCATTATGTCCAATCCTCTGCATAATTGTTACATGTTGTTAAAAATATGTCATGTCCTGCTAGTAAATATAGTTGTGAAAATAATGTCTGATTATAAGAAGAAAATTAGCATACACTAAAAATTAATATTTTATGTGAAATTTTGTGAATATTATGAAACATCCATGTATATTATGTATCTGAATGTTCAGACAACATAAAAACAAAAATACTGATATCGTAATAAATTCAATTTATTTGGTCAGTAGCCTACAATATTAGGCCCTATGTTTTTTATTGATACATTACCTCATTATAATTATGATTGCGGTGTGATAATAAATGCAAAGGGGCAAATATAATTGGGTGGTGAAGTGTGATGTCATCTATGACGTCATAAACATCTTTTTTTTTTAGAATTTTCAAATTTGAACTTCATTTTCAGAAAGAGCATAACAAACAATGTCCTAATACCGAAAATGAAATGAATATGTTAATTATTGGCTGAGATATGCCCGTCCGAATGATTTTGTTTGTCAATAGGCGATCAGTGTTATAGTGCTCTG
Source organism: Echinarachnius parma (assembly GCA_037951105.1). Taxonomy (NCBI): domain Eukaryota; kingdom Metazoa; phylum Echinodermata; class Echinoidea; order Clypeasteroida; family Echinarachniidae; genus Echinarachnius; species Echinarachnius parma. Next base: position 136,162 of record JBAMJV010004116.1, on the reverse strand, counting down.
GTTCATAACTGTATGAACCAGTGCACTATGGTATAACACTGATCGCCCATTGAAGTACAATTCATTAGGATGGGCATATATCAGCCAATACTTAACATATTCAATTGATTTTCGGTATTTATACATGATTTTCTATGCTCTTTCTGAAAATGAAGTTCAAATTTGAAAATTCTAAAAAAAGATTTTTTATGACGTCATGGCTTCTGTACTCGAACCCGGGTTTGATTCCGGGGAAGCCCAAATTGCATTGCTCTTTTTCATTTATTTGGGCCCGTTGCAGAAAGAGCTAGCTGCAATCGATTGTAAAGTTTCAAGTTATTGCAAGTCAGAAAATCTGCACATCTTTGAACCAATCAGATTTGTGCAGTTTAGTTAATACACAATCTGACTTGCAATAATTAATTGCAACTTTACAATCGATTAAATCTCTTTTTGAAACGAGGCCTGGTGAATTTTCGTATGTTTGAATTTATCGCGATAGTATACAGTTGTTCACTGGTGGTGGAGGGAAAAGCACGGAATGTTCCCTCCCAAGGGATTTTAAATGCTATTGAGGGAAGAGTAAATAAGTCCCGAGACGTAGTCGAGGGACTTATTTTCTTCACGAAATAGCATTTAAAATCCCGAGGGGAACACTCCATGTGTTATCATCTGAATTTCCATGTAACAGTGCCATGTAATATCCAAAAACATAACATGGCAGCTCATGTACTGTATTTACTAAGTCAGGTGATAATATAAAATGTTACTGATGTGATCATGTTTCATTAAGCAGATCCCATAAGCGTGTTTGTCATTTGGGGGTTAGTAAGATGTGTTTGTGTTTGCCATATAATTATTTATGATTAAAACATTAGGAATGCGTGTACGTGAGTGGGTGTGGTAAATGTCATGGACGTCGATCACGGGGGAGCGGGGGGGGGGGGGATATGTCCCCCCAATATTTGAGGTTCGGGGATGGCCTGTATTATTATCCCCACCCCCCCCCCCCCCCCCAATAGTTGTGATTCAAATATATTAAACAATTAAAATAAAGGGCATTGTATATACAATTAAAACACATTTTGAGAGTGATAATCTGCCCAAATCCAAAAGCTTCTGGGGACCCCCATTATAGTCATTTGACCCTGTCCCAATTACGCGTATTATAGTTTTATTCAGGAACTATATGCCCACTAAAATTGAACTTACTACCTATCTACGTTTTCGTATTTGAATTGGACAACATCTTTATTTCTGTAACGCAAACCCCGAAAGCTCCCCGAGGCTCCGCCCCTGGCCCCTATTATCGTAATTTGAACCGGTCCCCTGTACACGTACATAGGCGCCGGGAAGTGGGGGGGGGGGGGGGGGGCAGGGGGGCGGCTGCCCCCCCCCCCCCCCCAATCCAAAAAGTGGGGGGGCAAAACGCGTTTTTGCTCCCCCCCCCCCCCCCCCCCAAACAAAAACAAAAACAAAAAAAGGAGAAGAGTAGGGAAAGAAAAAAGAAAAAGTATGAGCTAGACTTGTTAATTCTAACGTTCAACAACTAATCTATACATCCATTTTAAGTTTTCGCTGCGCGCTTCGCGCGCGAACAGATTATCTCAGTTTGTTGTGTAACTTGCGTATGGTCTTGGCGATGGGGTGAGTACTTTTTCTGTACCTGGCCACGTATAGTTCCCGTGTAGGCTGGCATTGCTCTAGCTGCTTGTGTGACGTGCACCAAATGCACCATTTCAAGTATATATTATAAATGCCAAATCTTCCCCGTGGGAGGGGGATACCCAGGGGCCGTCGATCACGGGGGGGGATGGGGGGATATATCCCCCAATATTTGAGGTGGGGGGGGGGGTGGCCTGTATTATCACCCCCCCCCCCCCCCCCCAATATTTGGGAGGGTAAACAAACAAAAAAAGTATACTGGCGCATGTAATTGTGGAAGAGGCTACTATCGTATGTTTTATGTTAGAAAGTCTTACTCATTCCTCATAGGCAAAAGAAGTGCGATCCGCCCTTTGGTTTTCTGCAAACTTGATTTCATTAAAGGGGAATTAACCCTTATCCTTTTGACTTACTGGATGTGATGAGAGCATAACTACTCATTGCTAGTCACTTATTTCCTCATGAATATTCCCGATTACAAAAATAATCAATATTTTATGGACCACTGTCGTCTGCTTTCAATGCCAACAGGAGGCGGCCATTTCTTCAACTACTCGCGGTGAAATGACGTGGCAGGCGGAGAACACAATAGCATTATCGTAACCCGCTATTGTGTTCTCCGCCTGACACGTCATTTCACCGCGAGAAGTTGAAGAAATGGCCGCCTCCTGTTGGCATTGAAAGCAGACGACAGTGGGCCATAAAATATTGATTATTTTCATTATTGGGAACATTCATGAGGAAATAAATGACTAGAAATGACAAGAGTTATGCTCTCTTCACATCCAGTAAGTCAAAAGGATAAGGGTTAATTCCCCTTTAATTGTGTTTATCTATAACACGGTAACTCAGAAACAAGTTTATAAAACGTGAAACTGATGCCTTAGGTATGCTCCAGATTGCACAATTTCAAGCCCCAAAATGCAAAAGCTTCCCACCCCCCAGGCGCGGATCTACGGGGGGGGGGGGGGGGGGGGGGGGGGTTAGGGGGGGGGGTTAGGGGGTTTAAACCCCCCCCCCCCCCCCTTGGGCTGCCAAGTGAAAATGTGATGTGCATAGACAAACGCCATCATGGGTTTAACCCCCCCCCCCCCCCCCCTTGGGCTGCAGTGCCAGTGAAAGTGTGATGTGCATAGAAAAACGCCATCATTGTGTCCAGACCCACACAGTATCCGTATCGTCATTGGGTCAACTCCCCCTTAGCAAAATAGCACCAAAAAAAATCGCCTCGCCGCTTCGCGGCTCGTGGACGATGCTCCGCATCGTCATTGGGTCAAACCCCCTGATCATCCCCCCCCCAACCATGAGAAGAAATCGACGCCTTGGGGATACCCCCTCCCAAACCCTCCCCCTCTGGCTCTGCCCCAGCGGCCCTTGGTCGCTCGCTCCCTCGGGCATGTCGGGACTCATTCTTGGCTGTAGGATATGTAGGATCTCCCAACACATAGTATATGTTGGAACTGTGTATGACACTAAATACAATATTTTGGTGTGCGTTGGGGTGTATATTTATTAGTGTGTCAATAATATTATTTGTTTTCTTCGTGAAAAATATATTACATTTCTGGTCGATCAAATCATAACACGCTTTCCCAGATACAGTTAATCATAAGCCCGAATTTCCTATCTAGGTATGCACCAGATTGCCCAATTTCAAGTCAAAAAATGCAAAAGCTCCCTACCGTGGGAGGGGGGGACACCCCCCTCCCACACCCTCCCCCCCGCTCAGTCACTTCGCTCCCTCGCAATTTCTCACTCTCACCTCAGCTCTGGCTCAAAGTTGGCAACCCTGTGAGTGTGCATGGTTGGGCATGAGCCCCTACAAAACAAAAATCGTGAACCTATTTAGGTCTTTGCCCCCCCCCCCCCCCCCCCAATCCAAAACTGCTTCTGGCGCGCCTGGTCCCCCACCCCCTCCTCCTCCCCACGATGTGTACGCATATAATGAAGATGATATTATACATCATTTGTGGGGAGCCTTGCTCTGTGCCACACAGTATAACATTACACCCTAAACAAAAATACAGTTTTATCATGTTTATTGTGGTGCGTAACATTCTTTATAGCAGCTAATCATGATTTGTCTTACCAAAATGATAATCGAATCGCCGAATATTATATACAGACAAGGCAATTAATAAAACATTATGAAAATTTAACAGCTACCGGTGGAACGAAATACCTGTTCCTTTCTAGCTTTTGCAATCCTCATAGAATTAATGCAGGCCCAACCAGGCTCCCATAGGAAATGGGTTAATATCCCCGACAATAACAGAATAATATGTTATTGTCGGGAATAATATCCCATTGCCTATCGGAGCCTGGTGGGTCAATATTATTGTCTGTAGGTGGGTAAATAATGTTGTGTTTGGCTGCCAAGAAAACTTGTTTTGCGCTCATGCGCTGCATTTTATATTTATCAATATAAACATGGGTAACAACCCAGCTAGCCACCTGACGTTGGGCCGATGTCGGAATTTGGTTGCCGGATGTCGGCATATCGCCGTTGGCTCGAGGTTAAAATATCCGCCAGCCCAACATCGTCACGACGTCATTTTTGTGATATATTGGCATAAGGTCATTTTCCGACAATGGCCCAACATCATCTCATGACATGATGTTGGGCCATTGTCGGAAAATGACCTTATGCCAATATATCACAAAAATGACGTCGTGACGATGTTGGGCTGGCGGACATTTTAACCTCGAGCCAACGGCGATATGCCGACATCCGGCAACCAAATTCCGACATCGGCCCAACGTCAGGTGGCTAGCTGGGAAAATACGGTTTCCAAATTTCTCAATTATTTGCTTTCTTCGTGAAAAATATATTTAACATTTCTGGTCGATCAAATCATAACACGCTTTCCCAGATACAGTTAATCTTAAGCCCGAATTTCCTATTTATATATAGGTATGCACCAGATTGCACAATTTCAAGTCCAAAAATGCAAAAGCTCCCTACCGTGGGAGGGGGGACACCCCCCTCCCACACCCTCCCTCCGCTCAGTCACTTCGCTCCCTCGCAATGTCTCACTCTCACCTCAGCTCTGGCTCAAAGTTGGCAACCCTGCGAGTGTGCATGGTTGGGCATGAGCCCCTACACACAAAAAAATCGTGAGCCCCTTTAGGTCTTTGCCCCCCCCCCCCCCCCCCCCCCAATCCAAAACTGCTTCGGGCGCGCCTGTGTCTAGAATAATATCCCTTGTATCATTGTAACCTCTATCCATTGTTCAGGTTTCTCAACAACATTTTGAACCATTTCAAGAACTCAGGATTTTGTGTATGTTTTAATGATGTTCATATTTTTTGTAAATAAATTATTCCAAAATGTTTGAGAAACAAGACATGGTAGTTATCATTTGTTTTTATAGTAACTACACAAATATCTCGAGAGAGCGATCCATTGTAGAAATACCTTGGCGTTGTCACATGCTGTATGAAATTGCAATTGGTATTATCAGAAATACAGTCAAACTTGCATAAGTTGAATCTGCTGGTACTAATGAAAGCATGAAAAAGCTTTTACTTACAAATTCAACTTATATAACCAAAAAACAACAAAAAACAATAGATAATTCAAAATAGAGGCCTTTTGAATATCTTCAACTGAGGCAAAGTTTCAACTTAGTGTGAGGTTGACTGTAGTACTTATTGACAAGTACATGTACATTAGAGGTTTATTTAAGGTATACCTTGTTTAGGGTTAAATGTTTAAGGTGGTTAAACATTTCCATTATTTTTAGAAGTTTAATTGAGAGCAATTGACGTAGACCTTGTTTAGGGGTATGTTTTAGGGGTTATACTTGTTTAGGGGGCAAAATTGTCAAAAAAGCACGCGAAAATACTTGAATAGGGTATAAATTTGACCAATGGATAAAACTTGTTTAGGGTGGGTTTGAAAAACCTGTGGTCGCGCGTGTGTACATCAATATAGTTGAGTGGCCCCCCCGGGTGTATAGGGTCACATTTATGGTGGGCAGCTCAAACCATGTTTATTAAAGGGATAGTTGAGTATTGGTCAAACTTAACTTTAGTAACCAAAACATGCACCATTACGGTTCAAAGTACAAACTAATACTTATAACTCCACCATGCTCGAAAAGTATACACAATTACAAACGACTAAGTAAAACCCGTGTTAACATTAAAAAAGAGCCGTTACAACTCAAGAGGGCGCTCTCTAAACAACTCATTGGTTTTAGCCATTTTTCATACAAAATTGTGCATTTGATGTTTTGTTAAAATAATAATTCAATAGAGATATCAACAACACATTTTTAAAAACCTATTTAGATTTTTTTCAAAGTAGTCTATAGGCTAAGCATTTTTTTTCTTTTTTCTAAAAAGTCAAAATGTCCCCTGGCGGAGAACTTTTGAATAAAAATACGTTTATGAATATTTCAGCCGTTTCTGAACCGATTTTGATCAAATAAAGTTTATTCTGTCATTAAAATTGTATGTTCTTTCAAATTTGACAGTCAGTTTTTCATTATCTCACAAAAAAATATTTTGTGAAGTGCCCTCTTTACCAAAACTCATAATTGGACAAAATTAATGTTTGATTCTGCGATTCCAAAACTTCGCTTCGTTGTGGGTAAGCACCACACCCCCAAACAACTCAATCGATGGGCCAGTGTGACCTTTTCATTACGAGCTGTGATGTGAATTAAGTTATATATTGTAAATTTCAAGACTGCACTATTTAAAATTAATATCTGACCTCAAATTAATTTATAATCAGCTATTCAATTTACTGAAATTTCGATTGAAGCAATATTGTATATATAAAAAGAGTGATATTTCTAGTTTTGAAGAGAGAAAAAATGGTACAAAATCTGTCATTATGAAAATATGTCAGTTCGTATAACTCACAGTAACATTGAGAAAAGACTATGACGAGGAAATAGTGGACTAATTTCACGTACAGTCTGCAAGCTACGTGCGCATATCGGTGCACCTGTGCCTTGCTATATCTGGGGCCCAGCTCGCTCCGGTAGCTACCTCCCGCAGTAGTCAAGCCGCAATCTCACGTTACAGTACTACCCTACTCCAGCCGAGCCGAGCTATATATATATTGCCTCTTGACGAATTTTCTACCGAGCTCATCAATTTAATTCAAACTAGCTAAACTTTCAAAATGGCTCTCCCATTTTTGACTGAGGATCCAGCGTACAAGGAGCTGCAGGCATGCTTCGAGAAACTGGGAGGAACGTTGAACCTGAATCAGATGTTTCAAGCTGATCCCGAGCGCTTCCAAAAATACAGGTTAGCTTCCAATCAAGTGATCCATTGCCATTGTCATTCACTACACACTGCTTCACTATAATTTAGTTTTAGGAAGTAGAAAAGGAACACTGTTAATTTGTTTATTTAACTAACCAGATTTGACTATGATCGAAAAGCATTCCAGAACAATTATAAATATAGCTATATAATTAAGGAGACATTTGAAAAATAAAAACCCATGAGTCCATGTCAATTGTCATGCTTCTAATTCTATTACCATTATGCCAAATAACAAGGTACAAGAGAAATCTGGAAGATTATGAGAGATTTTGGTAGAATTTTACAAAATTAAAGGACCACTTTATATAATCACATAACGTTCATGAAGTTGTATCCTTCCGAAAAAACAAAAGTGAAAGTTAATTTGATTATTATGTATTGAAAACAACAAATGAAACAAACATTTCCTGTAATATGATCATTTTCAACTTTCAAGTATGCAATACTAAATTGTTCATATTATTTTATAATAATTACATGAATTGATTCAATTGTAGTGTATGTATGCCTATTTGCTTTGATGCTATTTAGATATGAATACAGGTATGATCAGGGAAAAATGAATACTTTTATTTCGGGGTACGGGCTCCCTTTCTAATTTTATGGAAGTTTTCGGGGGCTACTTTTATAATAATAAATTTTTTTTTTTTCGAATTTCAGGGGCTACTATTTAGCTCTAATGCTGTAAGTGATCATCTGATTGGCATTCGATCTCGATCCAAAAAAACAAAAACAAAAACAATTTCGGGGGCTCTTTTGGGCATTTCGGGGGCGAATTCGCCTGCCGCCCTGTGCATTTTTTTCCCTGGGTATGATGCTAGCAGAAAGATATATTGTATGTAATTGCTACACATAGATGTAGCAGACTAGTTCTACAGTTCTGTAAACTCTGCAGCTTAATTTGATCAAATTATTTTATTTTTTTTGCAGCCGGTCTCTCACTACACCTGATGGAAATTTGCTCTTCGACTTTTCCAAGAATCTCATCAATGAAGAAGTGTTTGGTCTCCTTTTCAAATTGGTACGGTTTGAAACTTAACCTATTAAGTACTGGCATTCTCTACCAAGAAATGCTCATGGCATGACTAAAAGAATGGATGTTCAATGCATGAATGCAATTGAACAGAGCATCTAGGTATGCTCTTTGAGTCGAGCAGTGGGCACGTCTTGGTATAGAATGCCAAATCCCCATATAGACTTTGTACATTGTTCTGTGGCATAGCAACTCATTTAAGCAGCTCGTGCTTATGCTTTCGCAGATTGGAGCCCCCCCCCCCCCCCCCTTTAGAGAATTCTTGGCTACACCACACACATTTCCACCATGTTCCAATGGCAAAGGGGTTAAATAAAAACTATGAAACCATTCTGTATTCCAACATTTTATCCTTTTGGAGCTTTGGATAGAATAGTTAATTATTGACATTGCCTGCAATACAGATAGAAATTAATGTTTTTGAACAAGTATTTCATTTTTTAGCATTATTGTCAAAAAAGTGATCATCAATTGGATTAAAATATGATGTTCCCTGCGCTCCCCAATAATGTCTTGGCTTCTACATCATTAGGAGCCTTTGCGGGAGCAGTTGCCTCAATCGGCAATTAACGGTACACCTCACCGGTTCCCCTCGACTCTACGTCCTGACTGATGGACCTTGTCGAGTACCCAAGTAGAAGTAGAAGTAGAAGTATCATTTCGTACAAAATGATGATAATGAACTTAATATTTCCCCCCTTCCTCGTTGTTCATCAAACTACAAATTAGGCTCGTGCTCGCAATGTCGAGGGTGCCCGAGATGGAATGTTCACCGGGGAAAAGATCAACTTCACGGAGAGCAGGGCGGTGCTGCATGTTGCGCTACGAAATCGCTCCAACGCACCGATCATGGTGGACGGCAAAGACGTGATGCCAGATGTAAATGAGGTCCTTGGACGGATCCGAGGCTTTACTGAGGTATAGTGGCAATTTTTCAACCTTTTTTTATTGTTTTGATATATATTTCCGTTTTAAGTATCAATCGCAGACTGATGTGATCTTTACAGAAAACACAAAGTCGACACAAGTTCTTTTGAATGTAGTAGTTGTCAAGTTAATTTCATAACATTAACTTTAACCTTAACATCTACTGTACTGTAGATAAATTATCATCTTTTGGGTGCGAGTAGAGTTTTAAATTGATATACAATTTTAACTAACCTTTATCTCTCTCTCTCTCATATATTACAAAGGAGTATAGTCTCTAATTTGAAAACCTCAACTCTAATTGAATCCCCTCTCTCATTCATGCAAGACTTTGATTTTTGCATAACTTGCATTCTCCGTAAACCACAGCCCAATATTTGGGGGACCATATTGGGAGTATATAGTTTATAGACAATGCATGTGTTAGCATGTAAACAGTAGCATGCAAGCTGTGCATTGTCTATGTAATGCCTACAACACACAACAGTATGGTAATGTCTATTTGAATGGGTATTGGGTAAATGGTAATGATACGTTTTTCTCTTGTTCTTTCCTGTGCCTTTGCAGTCTGTGCGGAGCGGTGCATGGAAGGGCTTCACAGGGAAGGCCATCACTGATGCTGTCAACATCGGCATTGGAGGTTCTGATCTGGTGAGTATAGCAAGCCTCAACACTATCTTTTTTTTCTCTTCCGGCCTGTTCCAGCAAGTAAATTCATCAAGAAATATGAATGACAGGGTTCTTTAATACATGGCCTGGAAAACCTGAAAAGACATGGAATTTGACTTTTGTGTTTTCTAGGCCATAAAAGGCAGGGGAAAGGTAAATTTTGTTTTTATTTGTCATGGAACTCAATGGAATTGCCATAAATTACTACAATGTAGGATCATCTTTTCACTGACACGTTTAGAACCAATTTGTTACAAAAAGTACTAGAAGTCAAAGAATCTTGTTTACTGTACATTAACCCGATCACTACGGGGACCGAGAATTCTCGGTTCCCGATGCGCCTACTCATATACGGGAACCGAGGTTTCTCGGTTCCGAGAAAGGGCTATATTAATTGCATAAACATACATGTATGCATCTTGTAAGTACAATATTAGTTAGCTGAATACAAAGATTGAACCCTTGGCTACATGTATATCAAGTTTCTCAGACTCTAGTTGCGTGGTTATTGTTTTATTACAATTTTATCATGGTAATACACAAGTCTACTTTCAGGATATTCGTATACAAACACATATACAAGCCAGTTTACAGAAATTGCCAGATTTTCACTTCGCTGAGCCTGTACCATGCATATCGATCGCCTCTATTGTGTGTACTACTTGACCAGCGAACTCACGCTAGGTTGAATAGAAGTGAATACAATGCCATGGTCAAGCAGATATCGATTGGTTCTTTTGTTGGAGCCCAATGCGGTAATTCGACCAGTCCGTAAAATAATCTCGTATATAGCTATTGAAGCAGTATATCAAATGGCGTGGTAAAGGGGTTAAAAGTCATGGAATTCATGCTGTAAATGTCATGGTAGGTTAGGGAATTTGACTTGAAAAGAAAAATGTATTAACTCTGAATGAAATAGAGTGCAAGAAGATTAATAGCTGTTTCATTGTTGTTTTAAGGACCAGTGATGAAGCCATACAGAGGCAACATCAAGGTCGACTTTGTGTCCATCATCAGAGGGACTCATTATGTCGAAAAAAAGCATGAACATGTAACATTTTTGTACAATATTTAGAAATATATCTAATTGTTGTTCTAGGGTCCAGTGATGGTGACCGAGGCTCTGAAGCCATACGGAGGCAACATCAAGGTCCATTTCGTGTCCAACATCGATGGGACTCACCTGGCAGAGGTACTGAAGAAGGTCAACCCGGAGACCACCCTCTTCATCGTCGCTTCCAAGGTAAAGATGCCTTAAAAGATCACCTTAACCCATTTGTTTTTACTAATTCAATGAGCGATTTTAACTGATAATCTCAAAGCTATTCATTCAACTATTCAAAATATCTCCATAATTAGGGAGGCATTTGAAATATCAAAACCGTTTCCTTCTTCTGTTACAATATGCCAAACAACCCTCTTCATTGTCCCTTCCAAGGTACAAATATTATGACATGTGCCCATTTTACAGTCAAACCTGTGTACAGTGACCACCCAAGGGAAACCAGAAAAGTAGCCACTATAGACAGGTGACCTTTATAGACAAGTTCCAAGGTTGGCTGAGCATAGACAGGTGGCCACTGTCCGGGAGACTTTCAAATCTGAACACTGTTATATAGTAATTGCAATCATAAATTTCTTCGTAACGAATAAGAAATTCAATAAACCAAACCTGTTCTACTGTTCTATTGTACAAATTAAATGTGGTTTGTGATAACCACTAGAGTTCACATAAGTTTTGTGAGTTTTGACAATACCAGATCCATTTGTTATCATTATTTATAATGAAGTTGTAATATTATCTCTTGCTCACCAGACCTTCACCACCCAAGAGACGATCACTAATGCCAACTCGGCCAAGCAGTGGTTCCTGGAGACGGCTAAGGACCCTGCTCATGTGGCCAAGCACTTTGTGGCTCTCTCCACCAATGCTGTGAGTACTTTAACAAGAGTTTTCATTTAATTAACCAATAAGCCTCTGAATATTACCTTCAACCAGCGTCACCAGCGCTCGCATGCCAGCGTCGACTCGGGCCACAAGTCTGGGTGCAATCCGCTTTGAGTCCAATGAATCTATTTTTTTCGCCCACCCACAATAGAGCTTAAATAGATACATGGCACTCAAGAGGTAAAAAAATAACTGACCAGGTTCAAACAAGGATACTATGGTGAAAGATCCTTTTCTTATGCTGCTTCTTTCTTATGGGACAATGTTCCCCTCAATATCCGCACTTCTCACAATGATGATACTTTTAAATCGAGGTTAAAAACTCATTTGTTTAAGTTAGCCTTTTGTGATCGTTAATTTTTTGTAAATACATATGTATGTTTATATACCCTAAAAATTAAGTTTTGTTAATTTTGTTAATTTTATGTAATTATGTTTAAGCGCTTAGAGGCTCTTTGCAATATGCGCTATATAAATCTCTATTATTATATTAAGGAACACTGACTGAATAAATTGAAATAAAAAAGGACAAACATCCTAAAATTGACTTTGTAAAATGTTATGATTTGTCTGTGATGACACGACTAGGCATGGCCATTTTCTGTTATTTTTTGCCAATTTCTATATTATACATCTCTTATAACTAAACTGTATTTTGATTACTGATGTTAAAACTTTTATTCAGTCATTATTCACAGTCATTATTCACAAAGGGTCTTTGGTTCTTTTGATATCTTCTGTAATTGAAGTAATGTTGTTTATATGTGCGTTTCTTTTCAGGAAAAAGTCACAGCATTTGGTATCGACAAGAACAACATGTTCGGCTTCTGGGATGTAAGTAATTGAGCTCTTCTTTTAATTTATCTGAGGGAGTATCACTCGTAACATATCATTTCACACATAGGGAAAGTGACCAGAAATATATAATATAAGTGAAAAAGAGCAAAGAAAATAGGGATTCCTCCTTAGCGACTGAGCTAGAAAGCTCCTGTTATGGTTTGTACGTCAGTCGGTAATTGAACTGGTCTAGCAATCCTGAAGTTTCGGTTCAAATTCCGGGGAAGCCTTATTTTCTTTGCTCACTTTTAAATACTCTTCAATTTCGTACACATGTGGGTAGCTGATAATGTTTGGGGTTTACCTGGGGAGTCTATTGCAATTTGGCACGTGAGAATGTTGCATTTTCAAAAACCCGTTTCCTGTAAGCTGCAACCCAGGGCTTAATAGCAAAATGGGTAAAAAAAAGAATCTGCAACCATCAAATTTAATTTTTTTTTATAGTTTTTGATTTTTTTTTTGTATTATACAATTTTTGAAATGTATTTCAATGTCTTTAGCCTGTACCCTTTAAATTGTATTTGCCTTCAAACAACTAATCTGTAAATTTCTCATACAGTCCGTTTCAAATTCTCTCTCTTCCGTAGTGGGTGGGAGGGCGCTATTCCCTCTGGTCGGCCATCGGAACGTCTATCGCCCTCTACATCGGCATGGACAACTTTGAGCAGCTGCTATCGGGGGCATTCTTTGCTGACCAACACTTCAGGACTGCCCCCCTGGAGCAAAACCTGCCGGTCATCATGGCTCTGCTGGGGGTCTGGTACCACAACTTCTATGGTTTTGAGACGCACGCTCTGCTACCATATGATCAGGTAATGCAATGACATTTTAAATTTTAATTATATAGTCATTATATCCAAGAACAATGCCTTATACTAAGATATGGCTAATACATTTTTTTTCTCAAAAATATAATATATTCTCTGCTACATAGCATTCTTACTTGTGAACCTAGTTGTCATTTGTACAAGACTTGAATTTGATTGGATTTTTGTATAACAAGCATTCTCCATAGACCCCAGTCAAAATATTTTTGGAACAAGTCCTGAATAGTGTACTGTGTTGTACCCGGAATGGTTTCAAGGTCCCTTGCTGTTTCTTTTGTACAATTTCTTCTTTGTTCCATTCCTAGGGTATGAATTAGATTTGTTTTGGTTGCAATGGCTTGGTTAACGTTATGGACAATGGCTTTGTTACGGTTATGGGCAATGGCTTGTCATTGTTACTTAAATTAACGTTATTATTGTTATTGACGGATGCTTTGTTATTGAAAATGGCTTTGTTAGTGTGATTGAAGTTGGCTTCATTATTGTAAGAGCCTGAGAGGAAATACTTATGTATAAATGGTAAAGTCAAAAGAAGTGCTCCTTTTGTTAGAAGGTGACAAAAATGGAAACCACAAGCACTTGCTGCATATATTATTGACACCACACCATCACCTACAATAACAACACAACAATGCAATAGCCAATGCAAGCCTCCACACTAACATTTTGTTCTATTTGCCCGTTCGGGCAAGCAGAATCATAACTTTTCAACGTTTACTTGCCCAAACAGAAAACTTACTTGCCCGCTTACTTCTAGATGAGATTTACTCATAAAGAATTACACTATTCTCTCCTAGTTGAGCAAAAATTTAGTTGCCCAGTAGGGCAACCAAACTGTACCATTTATGAAATTTTACTTGCCCGACATCAATTTTTACTTGTGCTAGTGTCGAGCCCTGGCAAATGTCAATTCTTGGCTCACATATCCAGAGTCCACCCAGACCCCCTTCGAGGGGGTGGGGGGAGGGGGGGGGGGGTAGGGAACAAAGAGGGCATAAACTTTCCACATGAGGGGGGGGGGGGGGGGGAGGGGGAGAGCATTCCCCATGAGCTATTGGTATGAAACTTTGCATTATGTATTACCTTTTTCCCCAAAAGGGAGAAATGTGTGCCAATTGGGGGGGGGGGGGGGGGGGGGGGGGGGGGGGGGGAGTAAATGCTAGCCTGTGTCCCCTTCGCTATACCACTGTCTCCAAATATAGAATCCAAAGACTGGACAAATTAAATTGTAAGAGTTGAACTATGTGGATAAGTTAAATTACTTGAATACAATACCCCTCTGCCATTTTTTCTACATGTATGCACAGTGAATAAATAGCAGCTTGAAGCGTATGTGTGCATTCGTGTATATACATTTATTAAATTAAATTGTAAGACTTCAACTTTGTAGAAAATTACTTGAATACAATACCACACTGCCATTTGTTCATTGTACGCACAGTGAAAGTATCGTTGCATGAAGTGTTAGTGTGCATATGTACTCCACACATTTCTATTGTGTATACAGACATGTATTGTGTCAGAATAATTCAATAATCGAACAATAGCATTCTATGATCTGCATGCGACTTCAGCTGGAACGAGCAAACTAACATTTAATATTATTATGCAGACCATCTCTGTGCCCAGTATCATGGTCTTACTGGTTGGGGGGGTATGCCACTTACATTCTCTATATCATTATTTTCTCTTTTCCCCTGATTTTGTATTGATTTTATATTAGGAACGTCACGTTCCCCCCTTTTGTAGCTGTACCACTAACTTTCAATATATGTGACCCGCTATAGCAAAATCCGGCACTTGTCGGTAATTCATATTTGAAGAAATGGGCATTTTAGGTTCACACAATGTGGGTAACAGACCTATGATTGTAAAATTGAAACAATCATATCTCCGCCAATTATTGACCAATTAGTTAGAACAAAGCAACAAATGAAAGCTTGTGATGAGGCCTTTCTAATGGTGTGAAAATCTACATTTTGATTTTTACAGACAAGTGCCGGGTTTCGCTGTAGCCGGTCACATATTACATGATGTGGAAACAAATAATAAAAAACTACCATACTTTAATATTTGGTATTTCTATGTTTCATAGGTCATAATATCATAATTAAAATATAAATGAGGAATATACTGTACCATATTGAAAATGATGCATTACCATGTTTATCAAATAATGGATTTGAAATTTGAGAGTGTTACCACATGGCATCATAGACCTGGTAAATTAACATTGTAATTGATATAAACAACCAACAAAACAACCAACAAACTAATTCTATGTTTTTATTTATGAATGAATGTATTACATTTCGTTAGTTCTAGTATTACATTTCGTTAGTTCTAGTATTACAATAACAAAACTCACCCTGACTTGGCTGGTAACGTTTGCTTTTCAAGCAAACCCGGACTTGGTTGGCAAGGTTTGCTCTTTAATATGAAATCCTGGCTATTGTGGTTCGCTTTTTTAGCAAATCTTAAGAATTTCAATTGAGACAGTTGACCAAACAATGGATGAATGTGGGGGCAGGGGCTTTGTTGCTTACCAGCTAGTCCGCTAGTCATCATGCACATCGAAGAGTCCCCTATTGAAAATATAAAGTACAATACTGAAATTTAAAAAGAAAGAGTAAAATCAAAAATCCAAAAGATCACTTACGGGGATCTAGTAACTTTGTTGACATGTGCAAAAAGTGATGAATGGTTGATGCAATGTATATTATTGTTATCTCATATGTCCACAGGGTATTGTGTGAAAATTTCAAGTCAAATGGACATTGCATGGCCAAGCAATGAGCGAAAATGCAAAGTGATATTCTATAACTCACTGCACTCACTTTGTACACAGAAGAAAAACTCGCCCGGAGTTTTTCTTATCTGAATACTTTGATCGTACATATCTTTGTAACGAAAGGGAAATTTGAAAAACCGAAACCTGTCCCATGATTTTATTGTTAATACGAATACAACAAGGTATGAGGGAACCGCTAGAGTGAAAATTTTATTTTGAGGATTTGGACAATGTTCCTAAGTCCCTTTAATATCTGGTTTCTTCTTTTTGCTTTGCCAGTACATGCATCGCTTTGCAGCCTACTTTCAGCAGGGCGACATGGAGTCGAACGGCAAGTATGTGACTCGGGATGGCCGGCCTGTCCAGTACTCGACTGGACCCATCGTCTGGGGGGAACCTGGCACCAACGGCCAGCACGCCTTCTATCAACTCATCCATCAAGGTAATTATGATAGTGATGATGATGAGGATGGTGGTGGTGGTGGTGGTGCTGATGGTGGTGGTTGTGGTGATATTGATATTGATATTGATGATGATGATGATGGTGATGATGATGATGATCTTGATGGTGATATTGATATTGATGATGAAGATGATGATGATGATGATGACGATGATGACGATGATGACGATGATGACGATGATGACGATGACGATGATGACGATGATGACGATGATGACGATGATGATGATGATGACGACGATGACGACAACGGCGGTGGTTGTGGTGATGATATCCAAAATGTGAATAATGCTCTCTTATATTTAATGAATATATTCATAAAATTTGCAGCATAGAGGAGGCTCCGACAAGTAAGTCAAGATGGCATAACATGCCTAACTCAATTTAATAAAAAATAGACTAACTGCGCCCTCCTCACTCTCAACCGTTATGTTTTGTTATTATTATTCATGAATGCAGGATCACATAAAATCCCAGCTGACTTCCTTGCTCCTGTAGAGACTCAGAATCCTATTCAAGGAGGACTTCATCATGAGGTTAGTTGAAGATTCATGAATGCATTGGTTCACTCATATTTGTTAAATTGTGAGTTAATTTATATAACTGTTCATTCATCCATTCCTCTTTTATTACTCGAAATATTCCTTAAAGCCCTGTCACATATCACAAGATAGCGTAAACAGATGCCCGACAGGGGGTAAAATTTTCAATCCATTCTTCTCCGTTCGTATGCATTTCTTGTCCGTTCCTCTTCAGGTGATGTACATTACTCTATCCAGTCGAATGTTTTGTGCATGAAGCAATGAAGATGCCTTTCACCACCGGAAATTTTCTGTTCGTTTGGCATCCCTTTACGCTATCCAGTGATATGTAATCTTCCTTCATTCATCTATATATTCAACTGAAGTGATGCTGCTTTTTGTATATTTGAACAATTTAAACAGAAAAAACTCTCCAGAAAATTATTTTAAATGATATTAATTTGTGTGATCTTTTCAGATTTTGCTGGCCAACTTCCTGGCCCAGACGGAGGCACTGATGAAGGGCAAGACGAGGGAGGAGGTGGACAAGGAGCTGGTGGCTGCTGGGATGCCCGCTGAACAGATCAACCTCATCGGGCCCCACAAGGTACTGTATGAGCTGTTAACTTAGCGAGGCTTTTATTTTTTGCAAATTTTGGGAATCAGTAGAGAGTCGCAAAATTAACAACACGCAAAAATGAATGATGCTAGCTGGCAAGAAGTAGCACAAAACTAGCGGCACTTTGGCTGCTGATTATGATGAAGGAATGATTGGCTACCAAGGTCTTCTTAGTCCTATTTTTGTCAGAAATTCCGAAACCAAGTAACTCTATTAAAAGGTATTAGGTAATCGCATTTCCTGTATTTGAGTGGAAGATTCTTTGGCAAAAAGATGCTGCATTTTTGCCACCACTTTTGGATGTACTTTTTTCTCAGCACTGTGACATGCCTGCTGCATGCCGATCGCAAAATCAGCAACTCGCAGAAATGTCTGTCACCCTCTCATTCGCGAAAATATTGGGGTATACAATATTGTGTCATCGTGGAAAGATTGGTGTATGCTAAAAATTAACTTCATAGACTCATTGCCCAGTTGGGCAAGTTAAAACTAGACGTTCATTAGCGTCAAACATTATTATTATTGCCTTTAAATTGAATTTCATACATGATGAACTTGTTTAACAGAATATGTATTTTTTTTCTGCTAATTGTTTGTTCGTGTGTGTTTTGTTGTTTCAGGTCTTTCAGGGAAATCGTCCCACTATTAAACTCCTTCCTATTTCAGAAGTTTACTCCAAAATTCTTTCATTAACTTCCCAGAACATTAAGACTCTTTCTACTAATTTTCTTTTTTGTGTGTGTTTATTGGTTTCAGGTCTTCCAGGGAAATCGTCCCACCAACTCTTTCCTCTTCCAGAAGCTGACCCCACATTCTCTTGGCGTCCTGATCGCGTTGTACGAGCACAAGATCTTCACTCAGGGTACCATCTGGAATATCAACTCATACGACCAGTGGGGGTGAGTACTTCCAGTAGTAAAATTGCCACCGTTAGGGCCCTGGGGCTTGTTCATGAAAGGGTCTTAGCTTTGTAAGTTGTCTTATTGTATGAGTATCTGGCGTGGAGCTATGGTGCGTTTCGCAAAGAGCATCATTAGCCTTTGGAAATTTTAAAGCTTTGTTTAGGGTCTGAATGTGGAGTTGCACCCTAGCTCCGCGCAAGATAAGATGAGACAACAAACAAAGCTAAGACCCTTTCATGAAACAAGCCCATGTTTCATAAACTTTCCCAATCGTTGTAAATGTTCAATTATTGTAACTGGTTGGTCAACAGGCAATCGGCATGGAGCATTGCAGCTGTTGCCATAGTAATTACAATAATTGGACACTTACAACAATTGCAACAGTTTTATGAAACAGGGCCCTGCTCCATCACTGCATTTCTGCATTACTGACTGTTATAAAGTGCTATATAATAATGGACAAGCATTATTATTATTCATTTAAGATGCTAATTTTAAATTGTTTTACTGAATATATTCTTGCATCAATTTATATATGAAATGCATGTTTTGTAATCACGCAATTTATGATGTTAATTGGCAGAATTGTAAAGCATTTGTTTTATACTAGTACTTTACGCTACCAGCTGATCGACTACATTCATGCTTATTTCTTTTTGAAGATCTCATTTTTTGTTACACTCACTATTTTTTACAAATTTGCACTTTTACACTTTTACATCATTTTATGCTGTACCCTCTCTTTTTATATGCTATTTTTACTGCCCTGCACTGACAAGTATTTGTTAGTGATCTGGGCTTTGTAATTGACCTCCTTTGTTATTGCTTAATTTGCTTTATAAAGTTGATGCTTAAAGGGGAAGGAACTCCTAGCCTTTTGACTTACTGGATGTGATGAGAGCATAACTCTTGTCATTTCTAGTCCTCATGAATATTCCAAATAATGAAAATAATCAATATTTTATGGCACACTGTTGTTTGCTTTCAATGCCAACAGGAGGCGGCCATTTCTTCAACTTCTCGCGGTGAAATGACGTGTCAGGCGGAGAACACAATAGCCGGTTACGATATATGCTATTGTGTTCTCCGCCTGCCACGTCATTTCACCGCTAGTAGTTGAAGAAATGGCCGCCTCCTATGGGCATTGAAAGAAGACGACAGTGGTCCATAAAATATTGATTATTTTTGTAATCGGGAATATTCATGAGGAAATAAGTGACTAGCAATGATAGTAGTTATGCTCTCATCACATCCAGTAAGTTAAAAGGATAAGGGTTAATTCCCCTTTAACAAATACTACTGTTATGCATTTATACTTTTGTTTATTCATTCTTGGTTCATACAATTACAGCATTTTCTTATTCCTACAGGCAATGCTCCTATGTACATCAGCACTGGCTCATTCATGTACATTTAATACCACCTCTTTCATTTCTTACAGTTCCGTCCACCTCTCCATTTTGCATCCCTTTTATCATCATTTGTTCTTTTCTTTTAGTCTTCGCTTTTCGCCCGATCATCACGCAGCTCCACTATTTTGAATGAACCCTCTTGGCTCTGAACGCTCCAGTTGACCGGCTTCACAGATAGGCATGCGCTTCTGTAGACTCGAGTAACAAATCTTGAGGCAACGCGCCTTAATTTTCCATCCCTATGATCCTTATTTGTTCTTTTCTTTTAGTCTTCTCTTTTTCTCCTGATCGTCACGCATCTCCACTATTTTGAATGAATGAACCCTCCTGCTCTGAACACTCCAGTCGACTGGCTTCACAGACAGGCATGCGCTTCTGTCGACTCAAGTAACAAATCTAGATGCAATGCGTTTTGATTCAGATTGATTTATTGGTTGTGCCCGCACTACAATAGAGCTGTTCGCATAGCATTGGACTTACATGCATAAGTCGCTTCAGCACTTGAGTTAAGCTGTATTATGGGGCGATTTCTTTTCGTTGGAGTTTAATGGGAAAAGCATGTTTTTATTAATCATAGCTGATGCTTGAGCCTTGTGTTGTTTAATATTAATTACTCTTTTACATAAGAGACAAATAGCAATTTTGGCACGTAAGGCGGCGCCTATCTCCGATTCATTAGCCCTAGCCACATGTCTACTAAATGTAGCGAAAGCTACAGAAGGGGGCCAGTCCTCTGGTAACTGTTGTGATTAACTCTCCCTTCTCCATTCTATAATGCCGAGCGCCTGGCTAGAAGGCAGAAGGTACCATTTGAAAAAGTCTTTGGTATGACCCGGTCTGGGTTCGAACCCAGGACCTCCCGTGCATGAGGCGGATACTCTAACCGTTAAGCCACCATTCTCGGTCAAATAGCAATAAATAACCTTGTTATTTAGACAACTTTGTTATATGGTTCACCCCTCTAAACAGTTACAGCTATTGTGGCTTTGTCTTGTATAACTCTATGACGGGAATTACAAAAAAAATGTGCCACTTTAGGGTTACAATTCCTGTGGCGCAAGGGGTTAAATTCCCCAAGTGACCCCTACCTTTAATTTCAAGTCCTCTGGTAACTCGTGTGATTAACTTTCCCTTCTCCATTCTATAAATGATGAGCGCCTGGCTAGAAGGCAGAAGGTACCATTTTAAAAAGTCTTTGGTATGACCCTTTGGTCTGGGTTCGAACCCAGGACCTCCCGTGCATGAGGCGGATACTCTAACCGCTAAGCCACCATTCTCAGTCAAATAGCAATAAATAACCTTGTTATTAAATAGACAACTTTGTTATATGGTTATATGCGAGTTACAATACACACAAATGCCATAGAGCATTAAAATCCCTGGCACTCAAAGTGTTAAGCGATCTCATTGCCCAGACGATCAGGAACAAAATTGTCTACTTTTATTTCACAAATGATATTATCACTTTTCATGTTTTTTTCCTCCTCCGGCCAGTGTCTTCCTTGGCAAGCACCTTGCCAAGGCCATTCTGTCTGAGCTGCGAGATGCCGGCGCCGCCCCGGTCTCATCCCACGACTCCTCCACCAACGGACTCATCAACTTCATCATCAAAGCCAATCGGATGTAATTTTCATACAATTTTTTTGTTTTTTTGTTTTGTTTTCTCTCTCTCGCTGTGTCTTTCATACTTCCACAATATTATAGAGTTGAGCTTGGCAAGCAGCTTGCTAAGATCATCCAGCCCGAGCTGCGAGATGCCGCCCCCGTCTCGTCCCACGACCCCTCCACCAACGGACTCATCAACTTCATCAAGGCCAACCGCAAGTAAGCACCGCTGCTACCCAGCCCAGCACAGCTTGGGACAACATTATATAGTCCCAACACGCCACACAATATCATGTGCTGGATGTGTTCAAAGTTAGGGACAATTTGTATGTGTGGAAGCTTATTCAAAAGTGTGATTGAATGCATGAGTTTGAAAGGAAATAGAAGTGAGGTTGGATTTAGTCCCCTCACATGAACTATTGTGAAATTGAGGAGTATGATATTTTAAAGTGATGCATTAACTTTGCAAGATTTTTTTATAAAAGAAAGTGATATATGCGACTTTGCTTATGCAGCAATTTTATCGCAAGATTCTTCTGCATGATGCGTCAAAGTTACATTAGGCCATAAAAAATAAATTGTTGGATTGGCGTAACCCGCCCGTCCCTAAAAATACCGCCGACCCTAGATGTTTTTGCCGATTGCGATCAATATTGTTATGTATCGTTGTGTATATCGAAGCGAAAAAATTGCTATCGCCCGAGTATCGCGCTGCATTTGCGATCGATATATTTGCTGCACTAAAAACCCGGAAGTGTTGTGATATCGCTTTTTCCCCGCGAGGCGATGAAGGCGCGAATACTGCATACAGTACATGCAATGTACCGTACGTACACGCGGTACCGAATACCCCGCGTTACCTATGCAGCGCATGCATGTACAATGTTTATGCCGCCGGCCAGGGCCAGCATGCAGATCTGCATATAAAAAAAAAGTAAAAAAAAAAAAAAAAAAAAAATCCCGACCGACCTACCCTAATTTTTGGTTGCCCGTTACGCCAATCAAACAATTTTTTTTTTTTGGCCTTATAGAAAAAGAATGCAGTTTACGTAGTGAGAAATAAAATGATTGATGTCAGATTTGATCACATACCGTCTATTGAGTTTTGGAACGTTTTTCATTTCAATCGTAAATATCTCCATAATTAGGGAGACATTTAACAAATGAAAACCCACTTCATTCTTGTGCACATCATAACCCAAACAACAAGGTACGCTAGAGAAGTGCGAAGGCTCCTAATGTTTTTTGGTTGAATTTGACAAAGTTAATGGATCACTTTTAATAGTGGGTTGTCTGATTTTCATTTCATTTCATGTCATTCATTTAACCACATACACAAAGGCCAGGCAGTCTAAAATTATGCAATAGTTGTGGTTTGAATTTATAGGCTTTGTGAAGCAGTAACGTGTGACTAATCGCATGGGTGGTGTTAACTAATTCCATGAAATGTAGTTGTGTAGCCAGAATCACCTAAAAGTTGTTTTCTCCTCCACTAGTAATAGTATACGCCAGACGCCATATATTTTGTGAATCACTTGTGAATCGCAAAATTAACAACATGCTAACATTTTGACACCAAATGCAAAGCAATACACGTACGTGTATTGCATGCATTACTGCACTAGCATCTCTCAAGACAGTCATGAATATTCATAACAGCCGAACGCGAATTTAACCACTCGCAAAATTGTTGTTAAGTCCCGATTTGCGAATATATATGGCGTATACAGTACTTACCGTATTTGCTGGTGTATAAATATTTTGATTGTAAAACTGATTTTAATTTCATGTCATTCATTCAACCACATAAACAGTAGTCAGATGGTTTAAAAGAATGCAATAGTTGTAGTTTGAAAACTCTAGATATAAAAGCAGTAGTTTGTGATTAATTGCATGAGTTTTGTTTTACTAATTGTGTGAAAAGTAGCTAGACTAAACCCATGGCAGACTTAGAATAATATCTCATTTTTTTATTGCCCTGCTCCACTTTGGTCATGTTGAAAAGCTTTAAAGGGGTAGTACAGTTTTGGTAAGGCTGAACTTTATTAACCAAACCTGGACAGTAACATAAACTAATAGTTATAACTCCACCATGCTCTGAAAGGTATACAAAATTACAAACGACTAAGTAAAAAGCCCATTATCATTCAAAAAGAGCCATTAAAACACAAGAGGGCGCTCTCTAAAAAGGCATTGGTTTTAAGCATTTTTCATACAAAATTATGCATGTGATGTTTTATTGAAATCATGATTAAATAGAGAGATCATCAACAACTATTTAAAAAATGCTTTTGAAAATTTTTGAAAAAGTGTATGCATTTAACATTTTTTTTGAAAAATTCATCTTATTATTTGGGCCCCAAATAATTATAAGATCAGATATATTTATTTATATTTCAGCCGTTTCTGGACCGATTTTGACCAAATAAAGTTTATTCTGCCACTAAAATTGCATGTTCTCTCAAATTCGACACTCAGTTTTTCATTACCTCACCAAAAAAATTGTGATGGGCAGCGCCCCCTCTACCAAAACTAAACTACCCCTTTAACATAACCCATTGTCTTTTGTTGTTTCCGTGTTATATGTATGCCTGTATGTGGTGATGGTTGGTTGCAGCTGTTTAATATTAGTATCTATTGCATCACGCTAATCAGTCATTTCAATTGTTACTAAATTCATTTGTGTTAATTGTTTCACGCCGTTCTTTCATTTTGTACAATGTCTGTTACTAAATATGTTGGCATTCATTTTGATTTGTGTTGTAAGAATGTTCTGTAATACTGGCTTGTATAAATCTCATCAGAGGTTTAAATTTAACCCTAAGTTTTTTTAGTCCATGGGTTATCTTTAGCACATGTTTGATAGTACCACATTTAGTCCTTGTGTTAAACTGAGCCCATGGATTTAATGTATGGTTAAACTAGATCAACTTTTTTGGCCATAGATAGACGTTTGAGAACTTAACAAAAACAAGTTTTCAAAACTGACACTACTTGAATGATGATTTATTAGAATCAATGTATATCCTTTGTTAGAGAAAGGTGCAATTGAATGAAATGGTATGACGTTGTCTGGATGAGGTTATGTGGACACATCTGATCATGCAATCATCTATAGAATTCATGAATGCTTTGATCGTTCATAAAAAATATAGATTTAAAGGAGCACGTATCAATATGTAATTATGAGCAATATGTTTGGTGTGAAGTATTTAAATAATACTAAATGTACTTTATATGAAATCTTTCGCTATTACAACATTAATATATTAGCTAGCTGTAATTGCAGATATACTTATCAACTAATGAATAGATTATGAAAGCTTTTTAATAAATCTATTGGGAGTAATAAACTATATTTAGACCTATGGCTGAACATTCTACATTCATCTTTACATACAAGTGATCCAATCATGCTGTATTCATCCTGTACACGTATCTTTTTGTTATGTTCCTTTTGATCAGCATATTATTTTTAGATTGTTTTCCTATATCAGGGATAGAAAATAATTTTGTTTTAAATTTGTTTTGATTAGCATATTGTTTGTAGATTGTTTATCAGGGCTAGAAAATAAAATTGTTGTTATATTTTTTTTGTACCAGTATACTGTTTGTATATTGTTTTCATATATCAGGGCTATTAAAAAAAAAAAATTTTTTGTGGTGGACCTGTCAAGCAAATAAAGTAAGAACTTTAAAAGTTTTTGGGGCCTGAAACTGGATTGGGGTGGCCCCAAACAAAGACAAATGTGAAAGTATGTTACCAGGAAAGGATGGATGATACATTGATTTGTGCAGCGGCTTCTACTCGGGGGACGCATCCAAGATTGAGTTCACAATGCAACATCATGAATCTTTATATATTAATGCTAATTTAGTCGGTTGAGAAAGAGAAGGGCGCTAAGTCACTTTTTGTAATTAAGAGATAATCAGGTTGAAAGTTTGAGAGCCATGTTAAAAACCAAATATAGCTCTTTAATTTTTCATAAATATTTCAAAATAATAACAAAAATATTATCTAGGAATTTTGCTTCACATAGTGGAAGTTCCGATCAACAAGCTTGTATGCATACCTCAATTTAGCAAAAAAATGACTTAAAGGGAAAGTTCCCCCATCATCTATTTACCTTTGATTAATTTATCTTCACATTAAAACATAATTTCGTGTATGTCCAATGTTTGCCCTCTGAACAAAGGAGGGGCATCATTCAAAGTCAATCGCTGTATGGGCTAATCCCATTCATCGCGTATTGCGTGGAGGTTGCCATTATATTTTTTGAAACCCGGATTTTGAATTGTTCGCGCCGAAATGCTACGTCAAACCCGAACAAACAAGCTCCACCTCTTTTTGTTAGATCTCGCAGCTCGCAGGGTTTGTGCACAAACACAAGGCAAAACGTGAGCCAACAAAAAGAGTAGTTCGGGTTTGACGTCACATTTTAGAGCGATCCGAGTTTCATAAACATCAATGGCAGCCTCCATGGTGTTCGCGATGAATGGGATTATCCCGTACAGCGAGTGACTTTGAATGATGCTCATCCCTTGCTCAAAAGGCCAATGTTGGTCGTATTTGCATAAAATTATGTTTTAACGTTTAGAGAACATAATCAAAGGTGATTATATGTTGGGGAAAATGTCCCTTTAACGCCCTTATCACTCTCACCCGACGATTTGTGGTTTGATTTGATTTATCTTTCAGACAACCAGTGATGAGCAAAAATTCCCATCTGTAGCTAGGCCAGTAAGGAGCTTATATCTCAACATTACTAGTGTAAGCATGACTCCTCAATAACACTGGCCCGCTGGCCCTGGGCCAGTAACAAATTTACTTTGGGCTAGTAAAGTTTTACTTTCAGCTAGTAAACTAAACAATTATGAAAGTTATATTTATTTATTTCAATGCAAACATAAAAGGAAACTGACCATAAACTATAAATGTGATATGAATGAAAAGTGAGCTTTGTCGAAATTTGAACCCAAGACCTTTGAATACTATCCCGGTGCTCTAACCATTGAGCCACAGGGTCCTATTAATAGTGGTCGTTCCCAGAAACCCCTTTTCAACAAGATTTAAGACAGTGACCCCCCAAAAAAAAAAAAAAAAAAAAAAAAAAATTCTTTGATGATTCAATGTCACACCTTTTCCATAATCAGAGTTTTGATCAGTACATGGAGTGACATTTTTAAAAAGTGGACAGTTCACAGTAATATGTAATTTTTGGGGCAGGAAATTGTCGTTTCGGGCAATCCAAAACTGGGAGATAATTATTAAAGGGGCCTGACCCACCCCTAGCAAAAAGAAAAAGAAGAAAGAGCTCTCGGAACCTTGGTGTACGGATGTCCACTTCAATTCCCAAATTGTTTTGATTCCACCCCCCCCCCCCCCCAACCCTATCTATTTGAACCTTCTTGTCTTTATTATTTGGAAATGTATGTGTTTTAGTTTCATTTAATAGATGTATATTATTTTTTGAAGATTTTAGTTATTTATTTCCTTAGATACTTTCTTTCCAGGGAATCTGTTTATCATGATTGTACATGTATAGACCATTATTTTATGTTTAAAGGGGAAGGAAATGCTGGAATTGTTGCTTGCTGTTACTGATAAGTGCAGAATTCCTGTCAATTCTAGTCATATATTTCCTCTTGGGTATCACTAATAATGGAAATAATCAATGTCTGTTGTTGAATCTGTTGCTATGTCCGTTGTTATGTAACCCGCTTTTGTCGGTGCACGCTCAAATGCACTCGGATGACGTTTCGTACGGAACCGTTGGAAAACATGGCAGACTCCAGTGCTCGGTCAAAAACAGTTGATAATGGTTTTAAAAATATTGATTATTTCCTTTATTAGTGATACCCAAGAGGAAATAAGTGACAGGAATTCTGCACTTATCAGTAACAGCAAGCGACAATTCCAGCGTTTCCTTCCCGTTTAATAGATTCCCCATGATGTAATAGAATGTACTTTTTTTACAGA
This sequence comes from Echinarachnius parma, assembly GCA_037951105.1. NCBI lineage: Eukaryota > Metazoa > Echinodermata > Echinoidea > Clypeasteroida > Echinarachniidae > Echinarachnius > Echinarachnius parma. The sequence goes on along the minus strand of JBAMJV010004116.1, from coordinate 108,695 downwards.
AATATAGTGGTTAATCTTCTTGCATTTGCTTGCTCTTGAATCCAGATTATAGTCTTTATACATGTAGTTTGTTGTGAATTTATCTATAAATCATGCTGTTTAATAGCTCCTACTTTAACCACTATTTAAACTTGTGAACAACTTGGTAACGATTGATAATGCTACATGCTTGAGACCTTGATTGCGTATTTGTTTGTGCGTGCATGCATGTTTATATGAAGCAAAAAGCAGTACTTCTGTAGTCAGTTATTATTTGTGATTATATTATGTATCTCAAAAGATTATGAATTTAGTCAAACTAAATGCCTGTGAGAGATTGAATGTTTTGTTTTGTTTTAATCAATTAGATCGTTTGCATCGGTAAATGGTGTTTATTATTAAAGGGGAATTCCACCCCAGAAATGTGATGTTTGCTATAAAATGAAGTGAATATGAAGAATCATGATCGAAAATCTGAGCCAAAACGGTAGAGCAATAAAAAAGTTATGACAGGATGAACTTTGCTCCGATTTTTAGTATCGTTCGAAATTGCTATCGATCGTGACGTCACTTGCGAGCTGCAGCCATTTTGACTTCTACATGGAAATTTTACAAAATTAAAATTTTCTTAATAACAAAGCAAATTTATGAGCTTACAAATTCCAAAGAGGTTGGCCCATCGATAATCTTCTGTGAATTCGTGAAAACAAGCAGAGAAAAATTAATTTTTAGCAACGAAAATGAGAAATAAGTGTATTTTCATGTACTAAAGCCATGGCGGGTTGCTCGTCAATGATGTTGCATATGGCGGCAATTTTGAAACGATCACTCATTACTACATGATATTCAAATAGGTATAACTCCCGTGTTTCTTGTCCGATTTTGATCAAATTTTCACCAAATATGCCTCTTATTCTGCTTATTCAAATAACAAATGGTTTTATCAGGCCCGGAATACCCCTTTAACTAGTTTAACTACAGATATAGATTATATTATCTAAAATTGCACATATGTCATATATAGTACCATCTATTTTTGAGAATTAATGCAGTTATATTGTGCATTAAGTATATGGGTATTTTAGTAATTATTTGATTGCTATTGGAATACAGAGATATTGTATTTCCCTGGCCCCGTTGCAGAGAGAGATTTGATCGATTGCAAGTTGGATCATGTGACTAAATGCGCAAATGTAATTGGTTGAAGTGCAACTAATTGTAACTTAGAATCGATTGTATCTCTTTCTGCAACAGAGCCCTTATGTGAAAATAGGTTGTCAAATTTTGTTATATGGTGCTCTGAATATAAAACACAGCTTTATTTGCTAGTTAAATTCACAGGGAATTTCTACACAATTATGCATCTCAAGTATATAATGTATCGTCGTCGTTTTCTAGGCAAAAGCCAGACAATTGTATCTTAAATGTAGATCAACATATATGAACTGTATTGCAGAATTTTAAAGAAATAATGTAATGAGTAAAAAGTTAAGTAACGATCTGTGTGTATTGTCCTTATGACAGAATACTAAAGCGAGTTACAAAGTAATAAATGTTTGCACGTTCTCCTGAAGTAATACTAATAAAACTAGCAATTTTACTTCCCTATGATGTGCGTTCATGTGATTTATTTATGGTTGGGTATTATATCTAGTGTAACCATTTCCTGAACTTTGTACTGTTTTGGCATGCAAAAGACAAAAGCTGAAAAGATGATGTGTTTTATGGGATCACTTAAATATCAGATATCCTCGCCCTCGCACGACATCAAAAGGACACACAGTTTGAATTTTAGACTGACTTGTATATTATCACAGAGAATCAAAATATTAGAATTGTTCTTCAAACCAAATTGCATTAACGTAGTAATAAAATCCAACTCCCAAATCAGCATTGGGAACGCCGTCGCTCCGCTCCTCACAAGGCACCCTGCTGAACCATCCAACTGCCAAGATGCTTCCCTCACTCGGGGATAAAGCCTTTGCTTCCGCAGTACCCAACCTTTGGAATAAACTATACCTCTAACCCTCCGCAACCAAGATTCACTCGATCATTTAAACCCGTTCACTTCGAGATTCTGAAATACCCGTAGACTTTGTACAAAGAACAATTGAAAACTCTTTCAATAATTTGGACTTTACAGCGCTTTGGAGCATTTTAGATGGAAAATGCACTATATAAATGCATTATTATTATAATTATTATTACACAAAAGGTGTGTGATGTCATTGCAGGTAGAAGTTCACATTTGTCTCTTGGAGATGAAAGAAACTTCTAGCAATTGCATAATTTGGCCACTCTGAAATTAGTAATCGAGAACCATCAAGGACCTATGACAATTACTATGCAAGTGTAGACCCGTGTGTATGAATTCACAAACTCAAAGGTGGACTTTCGTATGTTTATGTCAGTTGAGGATACGCATGGTGTGTTAACTTTGAAATTTTGTGCCCAACCATGTTCTTTTTTTTCTTTGTATTTTGAACATGCGCTCATATGAATGGTAACTGAATAAGTATCTGTTTTCACTTGGCGGGACAAAAGAGGAATTTCTCGGTTGGAGTGTGTTCACGGTTGAAGGGGAACCAAACGCTGCCATTTTTGCTAACTATAACTAATATTAAGTGCATAATTCCTGTCACTTCTAGTCATATATTTCCTCTTGGGTATCACTTATATCGGAAACAATCCATGTTTTTTAAACCACTATTATCCGTTTTGACAGAGCACTGCAGGCTGCCATGTTTTCCAACTGTACCATATGAAACGTCATCTGACCTGGCACTAACAAAAGCGGGTTACGTAACCAATGATATAGCAGCATATTCACCAACCGCGGTTACATAACCCGCATTTGCTAGTGCATGTTCAGATGCGTTCAGGTAAACGTTAGAAAACATGGCAGCCTCCAGTGGTCGGTCAAATCAGTCGATGGTGGTTTAAAAAAAAATTATCATTTCCATTATAAGAGGTACCCAAGAGGAAACATACAACTAATAGAGACATTCCCCTTTAAATAGTAGGGTGTCCCCAACATTTGGGGGGGGGGGGGGGGGGGGGTTTACATATATGCACACTTGCTATGAAGTTTGAATAAATTAAACAATGACACTGGTTTTTGATTTCACAGAATGTTTTATTCATATTTTTCAGTAGTACCACTATGATAGGGTTATACAATGTAATACAATTGACAAATTGAAAGGCTGTACAGAGAATCAGTTATAAGAAGGTAACGGCCTAACAGTATTTTGGATATGTACATTGAAAATACCACAGAACCTTTAAATGCTTAATTAAACTAAGAAGAAATACATGACTGTAAATGCAATTAAAAAGATACACATTTTGTACTTATTTTCAGTTTGAAACTTAACACAAGCTGTTCTTTAAATTCTGACATTTGTTTTAATTAATTTAATGTTAAAGGTATTTTTGTTATGTGAAACAAATTCACATATCTGAAATAAATCTTGAATTAACCTATGACCTGCATGAATAATAAAACCCTACTCATAAACAGATTAAAAATTAATTCCTACTCGTAAACATTCATATGTATCCTTTATTTGAATAAATGATGAGTAATGGTTTATAAATGTATATGATTACCTATATATTAAAGCAAATACAGGATGTCTTATTATTCTGCTATTTCAGGTATTTGACATACATGTACAATTGAAATAAAATTATGTTGGACTATGCACATTTAATTATGTCTATACTACTTTATGTTGAATTAAAAAGTAAATAAATCATGTACATGTGTATAGAATATAGATATCGGTATAAAATGGTGAATACACATAAAATATGAGACACATTTTGTCATTGAAGAAGTGAGGGGGAGAACTTGAGAAACAAACTAACACTGATTCACATTTTTGTTCTTGTAACTTCTGCTGATCTACTGTACAGGGCTGTAGTCGAGTCCACAAGTTCCAAGTCCGAGTCCCCGAACAAAATGGCATGTTCCCATTTGTATTACATTGTGACTCGGCTCCCGAGTCACAAGACCATCGAAAGCAGTCTCGAGTCCGGACTCGACTACAGCACTGCGACTGTACATGTAAGCTTTACAAATTGCATTGCAATGATATACATTTGTTCATCGACATTTAAAGCAGCATTCAAAACACAAATCACACAATTCATAGAAGGCTACGTTGCCTATAATGATAAATTATGCATCATGATTATTAAACACAAGACTCAATAAACGATACATAATTATTATAAGATGTCAATAAACACATTATAGATGGGAGAACATACAGAAAAAAGGTTTTGGAGACAAAAATTCCAATCAGAATGCCATCAGAATGAAATCATCAAAAGCATGACCATTGAAAAGAAAACACAAAAACAGAGGTGCACAATACAAAATCAAATAACAAAAGTGCAAAATAAGAAATTGATTAACAAAGTGCATTACCTTCCTACTCTAAATCTTTTCATTGCCAAGTCATGAAAGTTATACATAATGTGTATATGAAAATATAACATGTGTATATGAAAATATAACAAACAAATAGTGTTTTTTTAAAATAATGATACCTTACTATGATATCAAGATGTAGTTTTGAATATATGATTAGGAAAATCATGTTATTTTTATTATTCTCTTTATTTTTTTCAGCAGGTTCTATCGCACTAATCTCAAATTGGTAAAATATCTTGGTACGTTTTTGCATTACATTTTGAAGTATTCTACATGAAGTAACCAACAAGTAACCAACACTTACTCTAAATGTGCCTATAGATAAAGTTGTAAAACAATCGTAAAATGGAGTATAAAGGGAATGGTTGATATTCCTTTAACAAGAAAATAGCTGCAAATGTATATATATATATATATATGCATTGATATGTAAGAAAAATATTACGAATACCAGAAGTGTACAGTATATGTAGGATTAGAATGAAGATCATAAAACAATTAATTCTTCATATACAATATTTTAAGATTTAAAGGACAGAACCTATATTTGATCTGTTTAGCATTATGATCACCCCATCCTATGAAAGTTGTCTGTTATTGATAGAAACTATGTTCAAATAGCAACATTCATATTTCAAAGTGATCTACACAGTTACATACAACTTTGTTTTGATTTTAAGTTTCTAAAAACGCATTAAATTTGTGAAGGTTTACTAAAGGAACACACAGCAGGAACATCTAATCTATTACATAAAAAGATTCATCATTTTAACTATGTAAAGGCATACATTCAGCTACTCACAAATGTCAATGTAGACAATAATATAAATCTCTCTTAATATATACAAAGCTCATCTTAAATTACAAATTTTCACAGAAAGAAGTCTGCTGGTTTAAGTACAATTTAGGAGCTGGTCGTCAATAAGTTGAAACAAAACACAAACTGTATTTCTTTTCTTATTTAATTGCACTACATTTTTGTTCTGGATTTCTTTTTTTTCTTCAGAAATGCCATATTCCAATTTGCATAACTGTGAATGAAATTATACCTCATGTCAACAGATAAAAGATTTTAATAATGATAACAATCATCACCAATTCATCATCATAATGCTCAATCATAAAATCCCTGTATAAAAAGATTGCCATCTCATCTTAATTTAACATCTTTGCATTAAGAACGCTATTACAGTTTTGTCTTAATTTCAAAATTTAACAACATAAAAGTGTGGGTATTAATCCAGTGAGCTTTTCCAAGCATTGCCTGCAATTTGTATTACAAGTGACACCAATGACAGTGGGATGAAAGACAGATATAACTGTGGAAATCTAGCTCGGATAAATAAGGGACCAACAATTTATTCGGAAAATCCTAGTGTTTATCACATCCATTCTTACATTTTATATATGTAATTGTATAAACAGAGTAAGAATATAACTGTACATATATGTACATCACATTCCATTCATGATTTTTGACAATGTGGAATGCACATGACTGTTCCAACAAATTAAAACATTTGTAATACATGTACATTTCAATTTGGAGATGTACATTATACAGTTGTTAACTGGTGGTGGAGGGAAAAGCACGGAATGTTCCACTCCCGAGGGATTTTAAATGCTATTGAGGGAAGAGTAAATAAGTCCCGAGACGTAGTCGAGGGACTTATTTTCTTCACGAAATAGCATTTTAAATTCCCGAGGGGAACATTCCATGATTTTCCCGACAGCAAAGTTAACAACTGTTTTATCATCTGATTGCCATGTAACAGTGCCATGTAATATCCCAAAATATTACACGGCAGCTCATGTACTGTATTTATTAAGTCAGGTGATAAGAAAAAAATAGGGCATGTCAGCAAAATTGTTAGGCAATCTTACACACTACGTGTGACTGGATATTCATATAGCAACACCCTGCACTTGTCAGTAATTCATGTTTTGGAGAAATGGGCATTTAAGTACTTCACATATAATCAATGTCAAAAACTTATGTTGGTTAACTTGAAACAATCATATCTTTGCCAAATATTGTCCAATTTTAAGAAGAAGGCATCAAATGAAAGCTTATGCCGAGGCCTTTTCTCATGGCTTGAAAATCTAAATTTTGATTTTTTTTTTACCGACAAGTGCAGGGTTTCACTATATTGAGTCACATAATATATACTTGTTCTAGTTTATTATGATCAAAAGCTGCCAGCCGAATTTAACTACTGTATATACAATATTGTAGAATGTTATATAACATATTTCAAACTGTCAATTTCATGTAATATTCATTCACCAACCACATGATGCCACCATGTGAGTCTGTATCTTTAACCCATTCAAGTCTACATTATTTGATTTTGGTATTACATGCATTCTCCATAGACCAAAGCCAGAGCTTTCGGAACCAGTCCCGAATGGGTTGAATAACTTCTTCACAAATATTGCTTTCTCCTACTTCCGAATCTTTGCCGTTTTTTTTTTTTATAAACCCAGCTCTGTTAGTGATCATATTTTGCAAATGTTTGATGCATAATTGTTACTGCTCAGGTATCATTCAACTTTGCTCTATTTAATAGTTATAAGCATGTTTTTATTAAAAAGTACAAATATATAGAATGTATAAAAGCTTTCTATTTCTATCGCTCTCTCTCTCTCTCAGTAAAATGATTTCTTGTTCCATGATTTACAAGCTATACAACGTTGCAGTATTTGTTTGAGATTTGGGTGATTTTTCTGATAATATACACTCTTCAAATTTTCTTTTTGTTCATCAAAAAACTAAGACTGGTTATTACTGCTTAAAACCTAAGTACAATATTTTCAAAATATTTAACTGATGCTCCTTTGTTTAAGATTTTCAAAAGAAACAAATGTTGTTCACCTTTTTTTTCCTTCTAATTCTCAAAACCAAAGTCTGGAGACTGAAAAATAATTTGGGAGTTGGTCATTTCATAAATCACAGAATATGATAAAAAGGTCAAAGGCACTCACTATTCCCTTCAGAACACATCACCAAGCGTTGAAGATTATTTATTTTGTAAATGAAATTAAGGTCTTGATGCAGCATTATTTACATGAACCTTTTTTCAAAGTGCAACATTTTGTTGGCTTTTAAAAAAAATAGCTTTTGTAGCAAAAGTCAATTAAGAATGAAATCTTAACTCTGAGTACAAAAGAATCAATGTGAACAATGGATTTCCATCACTTTATAACATTAATTATTCATATTTCTGAAACACAAACTTCCAAGAACTTCTTTTTAGTCTTTTATCATAATTGATGCATTTACAATGTACGTTTTTCAACGAGAAAGGTTTGAATTTAAAGAGCAAGGAGTACTTCTACGTATATAACACATTGTCTTAGAGGACTAGGGCCCATATACAACTACTAGCTGTGTTCCATTTTAGGTCTATTTGAGATGAAAGGGCTAAGTTTGCAACAATAGATACTTTTAGTTGCCAACTAGGACTAGGGTAAATGCTTACCAAGATAACCATAGATGGTGACTGAGAAAAATCTAAAATGGACTTAACATGGAACTAAGCTAATGTGGTTTTATGAATATGGGCCCTGGTTTTCCATGTACATGTATGAAGTCCATGGAACTTCAATAGAATATTTCATAAGAAAAGGGATAATAATGGGTGACCTTTTATACGTTATTCCTGGATATGTTAAGTACCCCCTCTTGAGGTCAATGGAGGCCAGTGGACTCTTGCATCGTGGGTCACAGGTCAAGGGTCATCCATCCGTCATTCATTCTCAATGGAGCTGACCTTCATGCTCCCGTAGTAACACGACCTCATGAAGTTCAGAATGGCTACCACGAAGGCACCTACAAGCAAAAGAAAAGCAGAGTTGTTACAATCAGTCAACCCAAAGGCAAGTTATATAATACAACTACATGCATGGGTGGGTCAGGGGTCAGAGGTCAAAGGTCATGCTCCCATAGTGACACGACCTCATGAAGTACAGAATGACAACTACAAAGGCACCTACAAGCAAAGAATAGAACATTTATCAGTGAGTGAACCCAAATACAAGTTTAATATCTCTACTGCAGTCAAACCCGTCTGTGCAGAAACCTGCCTACAGCGGCAAACCAAAAGCAATTCCCTGCAGAGAAAAAACACTCGTTATGGAACCTGTATAAAGAGGTCACCTGTCTATAGTAGCCACTGTTCTTGTTCCTCAGGTGATCACTACACAAAGGTTTGACTGTACATATCTATTGGACGTAATAAAAGAGTTGGTACAGTCAAACCTGTCTATAGCGACCGCTCAATACATTACATATTACATAGTTGCCTGGAACGCAACATAAAAAATATCACCGGATAGCTTAAACAGATGGATAATACATTTTTGCACCCAGAAAGGACATCAGAGTTGCCAATCAGTGAACCCCAAAACAAATATAATAATTTGAAAACTCATCTGTTTAAGTCCGCTTTTTTGTGATTGTTAATTCTTTGTTTCAATATACACATGTATGTCTACCCTGTCAACTAGGTTTTGCTTATTTTATGTTAATACTTACAAGCACTATTAAAGTGGAGGCTTTTTGCAATATGCGCTATAAAAATGTTTATTATTATAATTTTATAATATTCAACTATAGGGGATCATAATGACGTTATATAAAAATAATCCCTACTGGAAGTGATATAAATTCAATATAGTGGAATTCAAAATGGATTATTTTAATAAATAATGCACTGAAATATCTTCCAAGAAAACTCATTTACTATTGTTAACTTAAAATGATACATTACATTAATTATTTTCCTTTGAATAAAAACAAATACAAAAATACAATAAAAGGATAGATAAATATAAAGATTCTTACCAATCCAAACAAAGTAAATGCCTCCCTGCTGCTGTGCAAGGTGAAGAGTTGCAACCTGTTAATAATAATAGAAAAAAAACATGCATGATTTGTTAATATGTTGCATTGATCGTTAAATATATACATGACCTTCCCTATACTTCTATCAACTTATTTACCCTATTTACACACATTTAAATTGTAGAACACAACTAAAACTATGCGCTTCATAAATAAAGGGGACCCCCACGCAAAGGACAACGTAGGCTTATTTGTTTTGGTACCGTTGTTTGATATTAAATAGTTGTCCAACACTTTGCAAAAGGTTGTGTTTTCATAAATACAATTTATCACCAACACTTACAGAACAAACAGGGCCTCATGTATGTGCCAAACGTCTGCGAGTGAGCAAATTCTGTACACGCATATGTTTGATACAATAGAACGGAAGACAATACGTCCTAGACAATAGATAGTCTTCTATTGCAGACCCATGAACACATACTTTAGTAGGTGATGCATTTTTCAATTATATAATTTGTCTGGAAAAATTATTTGGCTGAACTTGTTGGTGGAATGGACTACTAAAACTATTACCTTTCATTTATAAGAACCTTATTTTGAGGTGTGTCGTTCCCTTTTAACTATTTTAAGGATAAAGAAATCTCTTTGAGTTACTTACAGTGACTCCGATACCAGCAGCCAGGAAGATGATGCCCAGTACTGCATAGATGCAGCAGCGATTCTTGGCATAGTTTGGCCCCACTGATGATCTGCACATACAAAATAATCAATATTGATAATAATAATAATAATGATAATAATGATAACACCAACAGAACAACAGGAACAACAACAACAATAATAATAATACTTGTTGATCATAATAATAGCACTTGTAATAATAATTTTTGTTTTATAGTGCATAATAAATATGAATACACATTCCCTATGTGCTAAGCAAGTGCATGTTTGTAACAATACGTTCTAGATATATTAGAATATTGTGATAACATTATTACCAAATTACATGCATACAAACAATTTGATTATACATACATGTATGTACATTTGGGTTACATAATAAAGAGAATGAGAAATATTATTTTATATTTCTTGATCACTTTTACATGAAGCCAAAATCACATTAAAACAAAATAAATATAACTATTTATTTATTCAAAAACAAATCTGAAAAACAAACATTGCACAGATTGCAAACAATCAAGTCAAAGACAGGATTAAAATGCATTGTCTCAACTATGGAAGTATCATGTTGTTCCTGGGAAAGATGGGTTCATTTTGCATTCCTGAATCGAGTTATTAACATAAAGAGCCTGGCAATTACGGATATACCCATGATACCGTAACGTAAATCTCAGTAAAAGCTGTGATAAATATGTGCATTTATAACCTAACAACAAAATAATACGAAGCATATCCGCACTATGATCACACATTCTTTCTATTATAAACCACAATTAACTATGTACTACAGTTCAAAGGAAGCATTTCAGGAAATGAGTTGGACATTTTGCAATGCCTGAATTGGAGGATGGGAAAACCCCCCTGTAATAAAATCTCTTGTTCGAAAAAATTCCCTAGCTTATTATTGTCAACTAGTACTTTATTTTTTTTATTAGATCATGATAACATTTGTAATTTATGTTAGGGATATGACTTGATCCATTGTGCCTGACAAATTTCTTGGCGCTCTGCCACTCCTCTAAGACATTATCTGATCTATGACAGATGCAATTTGTTTAATTCCTGCATTATCAATGGGCATATTCTGAATGTTATAACCCTATGATCTTGTTCAACTTTTCAAGATGGTTCAATTTTAAGTATAGCATGCAATGCCCTCTCTCTACTGACCCATAGTGTGAGTATTTTTAGGATCGGTCCTGCAAGAGTTAATGAACTAGCTACAATGTTACTGTGTGACTTACACTTTTCTGCAGTACGGGCATCTGGCTAGGGCATAGTGGTGTGGGAACTGGTTAGAAAGAAAAAGAACAACAACAGACAATGCAGTAATAACATAATCTCAATATAACTCAATCAACATGAAGAAGGGTCAACTTATACATGAAATTATTCTCTATGAGAAATAGTTTGTGCTATACCGAATGGTTCACAATCTACACGCATTGCTTTTCAGTCGATCTCTCCATTTCCATGTATGCTATTTATTGTATGATTTTAGTTTTCATTGTACTTGACTAGTTTAATTTGACACATGTGAACTCTAATTGTTTTGTACAATGTTATGTACTTGAATTTGTGTTGGAAACAAAACAAAACAAAAACTGAACTGAACTGAATAAGTATGACAAGAAAATAGTGCAGTTTTCCTACAGATCCTTGTGTTCCATGACTCCATACATCAACTCAATGGGAATGATTCTGCCACATAGGAAATATGGTTTATCAGGCAAGAATCAACATTTATAAGCATTTGCCCATTGGCCCAGTGGCGCCAAAAAGTAGATTTGGGTCACCAAATTTTATCAATGTAAAATTCTCTCTACCTGACTGGGCAATCAAAATCAACAGACAATCAACTTTGATCAATCTCTATTACCTGTCCTAGCAGACACTAGGATAAATAGTTATTGTTAGCATTGTTTGGGATCATTGATTTTTGTATTTATAGCTAATAGAAATTAGCTAATAGAAAATAGCAAACGCCCAAGGGGAAGACCACCTAAGAGATGGATGGACTGTGTCAAGGCGGACTGTAATGTCAGACAAATTGACTCCCTGACTAAAGCCACCAGACTGACAGGAGATAGGAAGACGTGGCAAGCCATTGTGAAGCAGAAGCCATCATACATCCCAGCGATGGTATGGACCAACCAAAAAAATACTTTTTTTTTCACGAGGGCGATTTTGAAAATTTTGAGGGAGAAAAACGCCCTTGTGAAATTATTCACGAGGGCTATTTTGGGGCTCACAGGGGCTTTTTTTTTTTTTACATCGTTTTCACTGCTCAAGGGTCTAATAAATGATTATCATGATGTGATCTATCCGATTATGCCATGTTTGGTACGTTTCTGGCGCTTTCCGATCATGCAAAAAGATGTCGCAAAAAATGGGTAAAAAAAAAAATTTAAAAAACTTTTTTCTTTTTTTTTTTCCCGCCCCCGTGCCGTGGCTCACGGGGGCGATTCCAAAGATATCGGGGGCGAATCGCCCTTTGCCCCCGTGTATTTTTTTGGTTGGTATGGACGACTTAAGTAAGTCAATAGAAATTACTTAAAATATTTACCCTGAACCACTGGTTACAGTGTGCGCAAACGATTCTGAAGCCAGATATCGTTGTGAGTGTGTTGGTGGTCGATGGAGGTCCGTGTGGGTATGCAAGCGACTGCAGATTGATGATCCGTTTGCTGCAATCAAATACAAAATTAGAAATAAAACAAAATTTAATTGGAACTCAATAGTTAAAATTCTATGATGTTCAAACATGACACCAAAGTTAAATAACATGTGCAACTGAAATGGCTGAAATCAAGCTATATTGAGAATTGATTGTATGTTCACATGCTTAATTTCATGTTTGCTTTTTGCATCCCATAAAAAACATAAATGCAAAGATGATCTGTTTGATGCAAGTAAATACAAACAGAAGAACTATGTAAACTTTAACTTCAACTCAAATACATGTAGATAACATTCTGTCAAGTTCAAAGGTGAACTTCAAAAGCATATTTCAAAATGAGCAAATCTATCGCTACAATTCTGCCACATTGAACAATTATTAAATGTTTGCATTTTTACATGGATCCTTAAAACATGTAACTGCATTAAAAAATGGTCATGTAATTTAAAACATACTGAAATTTGTTATCATAATGTTAGCTATTTTTTACTGAATTATATTCCGTTAATCGTCAACTTTCTATAAAAACAAATTCAAACATAAAATCATAATAAACTCAAAATAATTACTCTTTGCACATCAAGTTCAATTTAAGATTTGTATACATCCCAAACATTAAATTTTTTGTGCCTCCAACAAATGAAAAAAGACAGATTTGGGTGGCCTGATCTGGCCACACAATTATGTATGCATCAGCAATTTGTACAGTATATATTTTTGTGTATACTGTGCTTGCAAAGTTGCAAACTAGTTAACAACTAGATGGATCTTAGATTGCGCGCAATCAAAAATTATGCCTCCACTATCACGCGATTTTAATATGCCCAAATTAACATGCACTGATTTAATTTTTAAAATATTTTTCTTATATTTTGAGTCCTGTGACCTTGACCATATGATCCCAATCTTTGATGGCTCCCTAAAAAACAGTCAGGTACCAAGTTTGATTGAAATCTGACATTTAGTTCTTGAGATTTTGGTATTACAACCTTTTTTGCATGTATAATGAGTCCCGTGACCTTGACCTCAACCTCATGACCCCAACATTTTATGGCTACGTTGACTCTTTATGATACAGGTACCGAGTTTGATTGAAATCTGACATTCAGTTCTTGAAATTTTGCAATTACAAGCCATTTTCGCATACATATTGAGTCCTGTGACCTTGACCTTTGACCTCATGACCCCCCAAATCTAATCAGATCAGTGGCACCCCGATATGTACACTCATACCTAGTTTGTAATTGATCCGTCAACCGGTTCTTGAGATATCGCAAGAACGAGGCATTTTTGCACATACATTGAGTCCTGTGACCTTGACCTTTGTCCTCATGAACCCCAAAATCTAATCAGATCATTGCCACCCCAATATCTACACTAATACCAAGTTTGAATTTGATCCGTCAACCAGTTCTTGAGATATCGCGAGAACGAGGCATTTTTGCATATATATTGAGTCCTGTGACCTTGACCTTTAACCTCATGAACCCCAAAATCTAATCAGATCATTGCCACCCCAATATCTACACTAATTGAGTCCTGTGACCTTGACCTTTGTCCTCATGAACCCCAAAATCTAATCAGATCATTGCCACCCCAATATCTACACTAATACCAAGTTTGAATTTGATCCGTCAACCAGTTCTTGAGATATCGCGAGAACGAGGCATTTTTGCATATATATTGAGTCCTGTGACCTTGACCTTTAACCTCATGAACCCCAAAATCTAATCAGATCATTGCCACCCCAATATCTACACTAATACCAAGTTTGAATTTGATCCGTCAACCAGTTCTTGAGATATCGCGAGAACGAGGCATTTTTGCATATATATTGAGTCCTGTGACCTTGACCTTTGACCTCATGACCCCTAAAAATCTAATCAGATCATTGTCACCCCAATATGTACACTCATACCAAGTTTGAAATTGATCCGTCAACTGGTCAACTGGAGATATCGCGAGAACGAAAACGGGACGTACGGACAGACAGACAACCCGAAAACATAATGCCTCCGGCCACTTCGTTGGCGGAGGCATAAAAAATGTTCTTGTCATTTTCTTCGGGCCACCAACATTTTGAAAATTCAAGACTTTGGTGGCTCAAAGTTAGTGTGGATCGCTGATTAAGCACTAAACATTAATTTGTGTACAATCCCTTGTCCCTCTGACCCTGACCATTACTTTTAACCGTCTTATTCCATCTACAAGTAAGCAGAAGACTGTGTACAAACTTAAGAAGTTTTCATAACTTAGTATTAAGAGAATTGATATGTGTCAAACAGTTTTAACGGCAGTTTATTGCCAATAATGGAGATTCAAATTATTACACTGAACTTGTCAAGAAATCACCAGAACATCCATGATTTTATAGGAAGCACACCCAATGAGGCAATAATGCAGTCAAGCATTCACACACTATAGAAGGCAAGGCGGTACCAGGCGAACACGCATCAGTAATTATTGCAATTATTGTTCATTTCTGAGGTCCAATGTTCATTTTCCGAGTGATCTTCCCTCTATTATAATAAAAGAGGACTAAATCACCTTTGTATTTGTCAATTTTTTGGTCTAGTTTCAGTCTAATAAAAAAATTAATTTTGCTCAGTAATGTCATTATTGCCTTTTATCATGTACATGTACATGTACTGTACATCAGTAATATGCAGGATATGCTGGTATAGAACAATTTAAGTATATTTCCCTACTTGGATCCAGTACAGTATCTATTGATACACTTTGGTTCGTGGGAGCACCATACAAGAAAGGGAGGGAGTGAATAGCCCTAAAAAGGACTGTAAATATTTATTCTTTCTTGGGTAGTCCTACCCCTAAAAAGGAATGTGTATTAAACTAGATGGATCTTCGACTGCGCGCAGTCGAAAATGATGCCTCCGCCATTGCATGATTTATATCAAGCCCCAAAAATCAACATGCACTGAATTAATTCTTCAACTCAAATTTGATGGTTATTTATCAACTGGTTTATGAGATATTGCAATTAATAAGGTATTTTGGCATAACGAGTCATGTGACCTTGACCTTATGACCCCAAAATCTGATGGCTACAATGGCTTCCTGTGATACATTCAGCTACCAAGTTTTATTGAAATATGACATTCAGTTCTTGAGATTTTGCAATTACAAGCTAATTTAGCATATATATATTGTGCCCTGCGACCTTTGACCTCATGACCCCAAAATCTAACCAGTTATTAGTCACCTCAAGATACATACATGTACCAAGTATGGTGCAAATCCATCAATCACTTCTTAAGATAACGCGATCAAAGCTCTATTTTTGCATATATAATGAGCCATGTGACCTTTGACCTTTGACCTCATGACCCCAAAATCTAATCAGATCATTGGCACCCCAGGATACATACATGAACCAAGTTTGGTGAGAATCCATCAATCAGTTCTTGAGATAACGCGATCACGAGCTATTTTTGCATATATAATGAGTCCTGTAACCTTTGACCTTTGACCTCATGACCTCAAAATGTAATCAGTTCATTGGCCCCCCAAGATACATACTTGGACAAGGTTTGGTGAGAATCCGTCAATCGGTTCTTGAGATAACGCGATCACGAGCTATTTTTGCATATATAATGAGCCCTGTGACCTTTGACCTCATGACCCCAAAATCTAATCAGATCATTGGCACTCCAGGATACATACATGAACCAAGTTTGGCAAGAATCCGTCCATCGGTTCTTGAGATAACGCGATCACGAGAACGGGACGTACGGACGTACGTACGGACGGACGGACAACCCGAAAACATAATGCCTCCGGCTACTTCGTTGCGGAGGCATAAAAATGTAACATCCTAGAAAGGACTGTTAGTATTCTTTCTTGAGCTTGTAGTCCTGATAGAACTACAGCGCAGGTACATGAGTTTATTGTAGAGAGGGTTGGGGTAGCAACAGGTAGACTCTCAGTCGTCAATATCTATTGATGCTATAATCTGGTTTTGTAACGTATGTTGTACTTTGTACAGTCCCTTAACAGGATACACAGTATCGATAAAATGGCTCTAGAACTATCCATGGTATTTAAAGGGATCAAGTATTAGTAACTTTGTTGACACATGCACAAAGTGATGAAGAGTTGATAAATAATTATTTCTGTGATCCAGTATGTCCACTGAGTTAAGTGTGGATTGGAATTTCCATGGTAAATGAATGTCATTTGACCAAGTAATGAGCAAAAATGTTAAGTGATATTTGCTATCTCATTGCACTCACTTTCACTTTATACAGAGTTAAAAATATCCAGTGGAGAGTTGCAAATCCAAACATTTCATTTATTTCAATCGGGAATATATTTATAATAAAAGAACATTTTGGAAAAACTGAAACCTGCTGCATGCTCTTATTAATAACACAAATACAGCAAGGTATGCGATAACCGCTAGAGTTCTAAATAAGTTTTGTGTATCTTGTCAATGTTACTGGATCCCTTTAACAATACTGAAGCTCAGAGTCCAGACTCCAGACAGTGCAGTGAGTGAGTCAACAGTTTCACATGTCAAAAAACAACACCAACAACATGGCTTGTTCACCTGTATGCACATCTCTGATATCTTATGAATAATGCCCATCTGACCTTACCACTATAAATACAGCATACTGCAGCATTACTGTAAACGTGTCTTAATAAATAAACATTGAATGAATGGAGATTCAAATTATTGCACTGGACTTGTCAAGAAATCACCAGAACATCCATGATTTTATAGAAAGCACACCCAATGAGGCAATAATGCAGTCAAGCATTCACACACTATAGAAGGCAAGGCGGTACCAGGCGAACACGCATCAGTAATTATTGCTGAATGAATGAATGAATGAATGAATGAATGAATGAATGAATGAATGAATGAATGAATGAATGAATGAATGAATGAATGCATGAATGCATGAATGCATGAATGCATGAATGCATGAATGAATGAATGAATGAATGAATGAATGAATGAATGAATGAATGAATGAATGAATGAATGAATGAATGAATGAATGAATGAATGAATGAATGAATGAATGAATGAATGAATGAATGAATGAATGAATGAATGAACAAAAACAAATAATGAATCAATACATGAATCAATCAATCAATTTCATTTTAAACTAGATGGTGCCTCCGCTATCACCCAATTTTGAAATCAAGCCAAAATTAACACACACTGTCTTAATAATGTAACTCAATTTTGATGGCAATCCATTGACCAGATCCATACGAATGGAGGGACGGACGGACGGACAGACCGACAACCCAAAAACATAATGCTTCCGGCCACTTCATTGGCTGAGGCATTAAACAAGAAACTGTATTGCATTACAAAAACTAAAAAATGAATGCAGTCTATACTTCGCACAAAAAGTTCCGCAATCAAGGTTTGCGCATTAATAACTTTTCTATTAGGTTATTACCATTGATAAATTTGGAAATCATTGGAAATCATTGGAAAGCGTGAATTCTCCCCTTTACATTGATATAACATTTGCTATGAGTATTTCATCATGGAATGTGCATTACATCTGAATGTAGGGCAAAGTAAAAAATGAAATGTTGCAAAATGCACTGATTTTGTCAACAGTGTGCCTTCCTTTTGTTTGAAGATTAAAACGTGGATTGAATGCATGACCACCTCACCCACATTCAAGCCAAGGAAGGCACTCTGTTGACAAAATCAGTGCATTTTGCAACATTTCACTTTTGACTTTGCCCTACATTTGGATGCAATGCACATTCCATGATAAAATATTCATAGCAAATGTTATATCAATGTAAAGAGGAGGATTCACGCTTTTCAATGATACCAAATTTATGAATGGTAATAGCGTAATAAAAAAGTTATTAATATGCAAACCTTGATTGCGGAACTTTTTGTGCGAGGTATATATTCAGGCTCCAAAAAGATTTCAATTAATAAGAACTGCCAGTACGCCATGATGATTAGTACATGACATACATGTTTACATCCAACCACCCCACTCTCCCCCCCCCAATTTTTTTTTCAAAAATAATTTTTAACATACACAATACCACAGCATATCATTTGCACACATGTAATATCTTCAATAACCTTTAAATCAATAATCAAATCCGTTTCCAGTAACTCTAGGAAAGGAGAGACGTAAATGTCCTAATTCCGGAATGTGAACAAAAACATGACTGCCTTGTTACTATATATTTGTTAATATATATATGAAATGCATTATTTAAGTTTATTGAAAAATATGAAAGCTGTTTAAGAATATTTGGAATGCGAAGCTAGGGAAAGCTAAGAAAGGAGAGAGGTAAATGTGTAGAACGTAAATCATGAGGAATACATACCAATTAGACCTTGGGCAGGCAATGCGCTTCGACGATGCTTTGCAGATAAGCAAACAGTTGCATGGACACCGGACATACTTCTTTCCTTGTGGGGCTTCTTTTATGGGCTGAAAAACATAGTTACAAATAAATTGAAATTACTTTCATGTTCATGACAGAAACATTGTGGCCCGGATTCACAAAGGAGGTTTGTAGGAGGTTTGTACAGACCATGGTTTATCCATGGTCTACATCTATGGAGTGCCATTTGTAAACTGATGGAGAAAGAATGTTAACTCCTTAATTGTTAACAATGTTGATGGTACACATTTACAAAATGCGCCAAATAAATGTTTGTCTTCTCACATGGTGAAATGTGCTGGTTAGCAAGCACTAACAGTCATATCATTAGAAATTGTGAATTGTTTTACTTGTATACGAGCAGCACTCCATAGATGCAGACCATGGAAAAACCATGGTTTGTACAAACCTCCTACAAACCTGCTTTGTGAATCCGGGCCTGTGTGTCTGTCTGACTGCCTAGCTGGGTATAACATTATACTCATGTACATGTACGTTCAAAAAGTTCATAGCCTGACCTTGAAGGAGACAAGGTGCAACATTGAGATGTTCATTTGTCCACATAATCCTCATCTACAGCCACACACTTTTTGGCATTCTTCCTGAGGGCCTCCAGGACCTCCTTGAAGAAGTAATTTGAAAACCCCCTCAGAAACCTGAATGTTGGTATCTTTTGTCTCATTATCCTCCTAAAAGCACAACATTGAGAGTGTGTTTTTCATCTGTGGAAATAGATTTACGATACCAGGTTCTGGGAATAGGGAGGAAGCAGCAACAACTCAATCCCACAGTCAATGGTATTTGCAAGGTCACCCTGCTCTTGTGAGCAGGCACACTGTCCTGGTGCAGCACATGCCTCTCATCAACTTGCTTTGCTCCAATTTCCAAGTGATTTTTAATGAACATTCAAACATGAACGGCCAGTCTAGAACAAAGACAGAATACAACTGACCTGGCTTTGTATCACTGACCATGTGAAGGATCATGCAACATTGCATACACAACATTAGGTAACCCAACTTCCTGCTCCTTCAAGGAACCGTTGGGCTATGAACTTATTGAACGTCCCTCGTACATGTACATCACACTACAGCTTGCACATGTATGACCGCATTCATGAACTAATAAAAGAATTTAAGATGTTGCTGACTTCGACACAGCTTATTATTACTGCAAGCTTAATTTTACACACAATGTCACTTATATTTCAGTTCCAAATAAAGGGATGCAGATAGTGGAACATCAGTAACAAAAAATACACAGGCTTGGGGCGATTTAAAATCATTTAGTCCTGAAATGCCCATTATAGGGTCCTAAGAATTATCATATGTATCATAGTTTACAGTGCTTCTTTGGTGCGGGCAGGCATGACAAGGCTTAGTAGCTCCCTAAAAATAAGAATTTCCCCTGTGGGACATTGATTGATCATGCTAAAAAGTTTGTACAGAGTCAACTCTATTCATGAATGAAAAAATCAATAAAGCAACTTTCGTTATCAGAGAGTAATTCAATAAACTTCAGTGGTCTATAAATTGACTGTCATTTATACCATTGAGTTTCTACTTAAAAGCCAAATGACAGTAATGGGAAACACCCCATGCTCAAAATATGCTTTAATCACCTACCATGTGAAAGAATATAGATTTGGACAAAAACTGCTTTGAAATTGACTATATATGAGCATTAAGGTTTGAAATAAAGCGATCTCTTACCAACCAAAAAAATACTTTTTTTTTTCACGAGGGCGATTTTGAAAATTTTGAGGGAGAAAAACGCCCTCGTGAAATTGTTCACATCGTTTACACTGCTCACGGGTCTAATAAATGATTATCAATATTTATCATGATGTGACCTATCCGATTATGCAATGTTTGGTACGTTTTGTTTTGTTTTGTTTTTTCCGCCCCCGTGCCGTGGCTCACGGGGGCGATTTCAAAGGTTTCAAGGGCGAATCGCACGTCGCCCCCGTGTATTTTTTTGGTTGTCTCTTACCACAAAGTTTGATTCAACCGCATACGAAAGCTATGCGAGTGCACATGTTCACCGCATATTGGGCTTGTCGACCCGATTTCCAGCCCAGTGGAGCGGCGCAGACAGGCGGTGAATTTAGGTCAATTCTCACTGGCTTGCTGATGAGGTGAATTGAATTTCCACCGATATTTATGCATTTAACAATATTACCATGGTTTGGGTTCTACCACACAAGCCCATACTAATTCAACAATATTGATCAATTAGTTTGACCAATACGGATGTTTTCGGTAACTTTCCCAATACTGTTACTTGGCTTCAATAAGAAATAAGGACAAAAAGCAGTAATTCAGCTTACCGTGGCTTCATGACATATGGCACACTTGACGACATGCTGGTGCAGCTTCCCCTCCAGGCTGATCATGGCCTGGCACACCCGACAGTTGATCATGGGCACTGCCCCCGTGGGTCCATCGGTGTACGGTGGGGGCTCCTCCCCTGGCATGATGGGTGGGGGCGGTGACACTTCATCGAAAGGGGGTGGTTCTGTTGGCGGAGGGCCAAGTTCTAATAAGGGGTAACAAATTTTAAAAGGTTAAAAAAGGGTACAATATGCCGGACATAATGTCTTAAAATGCTGATAAATGCTCTTGTATTACAATTACGTACTAAAAATATTGCACATTTAAAAATTGTATTGAAGCAAATTTAGCAAGTTTAAGAATTTCACAACAAATTCCATGATTAATTGTGAAATACAAGCAACAATACCAAATTCTGCAGATTATCATCAACAACAGCAAAACCCTCTGGTAACTATATGCAGGTTTACATTTTACAAAACCATTATACTGATAATATTGATACCGTAAACCGGGGTGACTTTTGCCACTTTTTGAGATGAATGTATTTTCATCAAGCCTCACTTTTTTAGAACAAATGTATTGTTGTTTCAAATCTATTCTTATAGGGTAATGCATAGAATCAAAAATTAGTTTGAAAGGGTGAGACTTGATGAAAATACATCCTTCTCAAAAAGTGCCAAAAGTCACCCCGGCAGCCAAAGTCACCCCGGTTTACGGTAATAGATCAACTCAATACCAATAATAACTTATTTGCTGCCAGCAAAGCTACATGTATGATGAACATTTGATTGTCTTGTTTTTTGTTCCTTCAAATGTTTGCCTAGATACATGTAGATCTACCCTTTCTATTTGGGAAATATTTTCACTATTGGATACCCTTTTGTAATTTAAGTTAAAGATCAATATATCAACTCCATATGGGACAAACATTAATTAAAATGTACCAATATAGAATTACTTGCTGCCAGCAAACCTACATGTATGATGAACATTTAATTGCCTTGTTTTTGTTCCTTCAAATGTTTGTCTATAGATCTACCCTTTCTAATTGATGATAATTTCACTATTTGATATCCTTTTGTAATTCAAGTTAAAGACATCAACTCCTTGTGGGACAAAAATCAAATAAAAAGGCAATACAAAAAGTTCAGATTTTTGTTCATACATGTATGTTGGATGGCAAATAATCAAAAAGCAAAGCAAAAAAATAAAATAAATAAGTTCATTCTGATTGTGTTCAATTTTTCAGACTTGAAAACCGAGGTGACCGTTACTGGAACTGTGCATGCACAATGTAGAGATTCAGAAAAACAAGGAAATTATGACTTTACAGACTACAATTAATGTTTTTGCTCTTTATCATGTTAATCTGCTTTCAACAAGTGTGGACTTTTTAATTTCTTAAATTGGATTATTAGCTTATGACCCAAACATAAATATTAGATAACAATTTTATGAGATGAAATAATTAGTTGCTGAAATAAGAAATTTAACTTTTAACATCATATCTATTTATATCTTTTATTATTTATCATATAAATTCTGTTGAGGGTTGGCAAATTATAAATGAAACATAAATAATATAAGGCATGTAAAATATAAACCGAGTGGCCAACTGTTACTGGAACTGCATGCACAATGTAGAAATTCTGGAAACAAGGACTTGACAGACTGCAAATTAATGGGGGTTTTTTTAATCATCTGAATCTGCTTTCGACAAGTGTGAACTTTTGGATTTCTCCAAATGGATTATTTTTCTGTGCCAGTTTGTTTGTTTGTTGTGGTTAATGATGGAATGATTTCCTGAATCCTATGATGCCAGCTAAAGAGCTGAAGAGATACAAGTAGATTATATTCATGTGAATTTTGAGATCAAAAATTATCTTTCAGTGATAGAAAAAGGAAACTTAAGTTCAAGCATATTGTGGATTATTTATTGTGCTTTACCACAACAAGATGTGTGCTAGGGTAAAGACAAGCGAGAGTGCCAGAGTGGTATTAATACCGAACAAAAAGAGTTGGGAACAGGCTGGAATATGAACAAAAGTTGACCATGATTTCCCAATGAAAATAAAATCATCTGAAGATTATTCTACACACTTTGTCAATTGATGACATCTTTTTTTATTAGCATTTCTCAAACAATATTGAACTTCAGTTTTATGAATGGCAAGTTAACATAACATTTTTAATTTGAGTCAAGCAGAAGTGTCTTTCTTAAAACTCCCGGAGGCGCAGGGTTCATGTTAGTTTTAGTTAAAGTCCTTCCCGTGCCAATGTTGGCACATAAGGCGGCGCCTATCTCTGATTCATTAGCCCTAGGCCACACGTCTACTAAATGTAGCGAAAGCTTCAGAAGGAGGCCAGTCCTCTGGTAACTCGTGTGATTAACTTTCCCTTCTCCATTCTATAAATGCTGAGCGCCTAGCTACAAGGCAGAAGATACCATTTTTAAAGTGTTTGGTATTACCCGGTCTGGGTTCAAACCCGGGACCTCCCGTGCATGAGGCGGACACTCTAACCGCTAAGCCACCATGCAGGGTTCACGGTTAGGTAAATTTTGAAGAGAAAAAAAACAATAGTGCTTGTGCTTGTAATATTCGGTGTCAGTGGTAAAACAAAAAGTAACATTAACGTTTAGCAATGATACAAATCATTAGTCGACATCAGCCACAAAATTATAATATTATTAATTCTTCTTCTTCTTCTTCTTCTATAATCTTCAAAGGGCTATAATGCAGCCTATCTCGAAGATGAACTTAACTTGTGTACACGATATAAGGAGGAGTGTGGGCCTAATCAAGATGTGTTGATTCATAGTGGTTTGTTACAAGATCTTTGAATTGATCAAGTGAGACTGCATTAACCACTGTGCTAGGAAGTTTATTCCATTCTAGTATAGTCCGTTGAGCGAATGCAAATTTGTCGATATTGCCCCTTGGACGGTATGTTTGGAAGCACATATTGTGATTTTTCCTAGTTTTAAATGAGTTTATAGTGAAAAATGTATCTGGAGGAATTGCAACGAGGTTATTCATGATTCTATAAACCATGGTGAGTCTGCTCACAGCGCGCCTTGAAGATAGGCTGGGCCATATTAGCTTGCTGATCATAACGGACACGCTGCTTGTTCTTCGATAATCAGCCGTGACATAACGAGCAGCTTGTCTTTGTATCCTCTCTAGTGTCTGGATTTCTGAGATTGTATGGGGATCCCAAACACTGCAACAATATTCTAAGTGAGGACGCACAAGAGACTTGTAAGCCGCCTCTCTGAAGGATTGTGGGAGGAACCTTGCATTTCGGCGGATGAAACCAAGCTGTTGGGAGGCTTTCTTAGAGATTGCCGAGATATGTGATGACCATTTGAAATCATTGGACAAGGTGACTCCAAGGTATTTTCCAGACTCACAGATTTGAAGAAGGGAGTTATGGATATAGTAATTGTAATTCACTGGATATCGAGAAGGGCAGAACCTCATGACAATACATTTGCCAGGGTTGAATGACATCAGCCAGGTGTTTTCCCACTGCTGAAGTACATCAAGATCTTTCTGCAACATCCGAGCATCTGCGCTGCTGTTGATTTCACTGCGCTGCTGTTGATTTTAATTAGGAAGAATTTTATGGGGATCAAACCATTGTAAACATTTAGTCTATGTTTCTATGTAGATAAGAAATAAATAGTGATAATATGCATTCTCTATTAAAGCATGCCCACAACTTGGCATGCAACGGCAAAAGGAACTGCGTTTTTTTTTTCTTCATGCATGCCAAGTCGTGGGCAGCTGCAGCGCATGCTGTCTAGTTGGCTTCTGCATTGGGGCATTGGACAGTAACAAGCAGAAGTAGAGAATGCCAATGAATATATTACACATAATTATTTGTCATAAATTGCCTCTGCCATCTGTTAGAACTTAGATTGAATGATTAGTAATGCTTGTTTATGTGACCTTGGCCATTTGGCTCGGTTGTATAACTTGTATTCTTAATCTTGCTATGACTTTTGTTGTAATTTATTGCTAATAGTAATAACAATAACATTAATGTTCAGATATATATTTCCACTTCCAGTTCCACTTCTAGTTTTGGACGAATAAAATGAAATTGAATTGAATGGAAATTTAAACAAATTGAATTTGAAGATCGAGTTGCCAGCTATACGAGCCAAAATCATCAAAAATCAAACAGGGAAAGAAACAAATTTAATGAGTCATGGTGTACTATACAGTGATGGTGATGAGTGACGATGCTCATTTTATTATATCAACAACTTCGTCATCATCATCATGCTCATGTGAAACCCTCACTCAGTCAGTCACACACATTCACCACAGACGCCAATCAATGAATGTCAACACAGCAAGCGCATGCACAATTACACAATGCACAAGCACGCAGCCAGCGCCAACACACACATTATCGCATTCGCAATCATCATCACAACAGACACAGTCGGAAAGGAAGTAAAATAAACTACGAAAAACAAAACAAAATGATTAATTATGATATATTGGTTCATGCTCACCAGAACTGTGAATGTTTGGGATTGACGGTGTGATTGGTATAGCCACTTCTTCTTGATATGCTTCATCTTGACTTTGATTGTTTAGTAGCGGCTCGTTTTCGTCCTGTCTGTCAGCCATTTTCACAGATAGCTATGCTATTTATAGCTCGTGATTTGTATCGCGATAACGATATTTTAGTTCGATCACGACACGGCTGCGATATCCGATACAGCTTCAATGTGATCGATCGATGTTGTAAACATGTTACACAAGTTACAGTCCAAAGATTCCTCTTTTTTTAAAA
>JBAMJV010004116.1:25000-80000 GCA_037951105.1 Echinarachnius parma | reverse complement strand
TTCTTTCAAATTTGACAGTCAGATTTTCATTATCTCACAAAAAAATATCGGGGGGGGGGGGGGCACTTCGGGAAATACCAATACTCAACGGAAATTTAACACAACCCTTTGCAATTAAGATGTTGAACATCTATTAAATATCAAATAATGGTACTAAACACACAACGCCTGTGTTGCTCTTGTGGTCTCTTTCCAAGCACATCCATGTTAATTGGAATGCATGTTCAGTGATACAAGGGGAGTATATATGCAATAGAATGTTCCCCCAAGTGGTGGGCTTGGGAGGGGGGGGGGGGGGGGGGGGCCCAGGTCGAAAAAACAGTTGAAACCAGTTGAAACCAGTTGGAAATTCAACTGGTTTTTACTGGTTTTAACTGGCATCAAATGGTAGCAGTTAAAATTCCCGGTTCCCAGTAAAGATAAATGGACAGATGCAGCAGACCAGTTAAAACCAATAGAAATACCAGTTGAACCGCTTCTCAGGCCTGAGGAGAGGTTGAGAGATTCGTGCCTCTAGTAGAATTTTTTCACCGTTTACATCGTTCTTATCGGTTTACTGCGTGTAACCGGAGGAGATTATCTCTATAATACCACTAGGTCTCGGGGGGGGGGGGGGGGCAGTTAACAGGACATGGAATGTTGACGAAAGCTATTAAAATGGTTGAGTTGATTTCCACCGTGGCGGAGATCACGGCTAACTTAGTGAAACGTAATGAATTCAAAATACCAGTTGAAACCAACTACTTTAACTGGTCTTCATGTACCGGTTAATCCCACTACTGGTTTCTTAATGGTTTTATATTGGTTTTAACTGGTTTTCTTACTTGTCAGCATTACTGGTTGTTCCAGTTGATTCCAGTTGATTCCAGTGTACCAACTGGTATCAACTGGTGGTACCAGTTGGCAACTAATTTTCAACTGTTTTTTTTTGACCTGGGGGGGGGGGGGGGGGAGGGGTAGTGACTGGTAAAGCTAAGTGATGAAATTTCATAATTTGATTGGGGGAATTAAGGGTGAAATATATACTCATTCCATAAGAAAATGTTTTTACTTGGGTTTGAATCAATGCATGCATTTTTTTTTTGTGTAAATCAAATTTGTTTGCTATCATGAAAAAACAAATTCTGATAAACATCGTTTAAAAGAAGTCGTATTTATCCAAGGATACAACATTTAGAGCCTGCAGTTATTTCTATGCTAAGTAATAGCTGTAACTTGTACAAATAAACAAGAAATAAAACACAACTCATGAACTCACACCATATATATGCATTATTTTGATTGTTTATTCTTATTTCAGTTAACAGATCTTGCATGATATAATTCAAAGCAATAAATGTCAAACATTCTTTCATGTTGAACTATAATAGACAAATGAAATGACAAGATAAACTTGTTTACATTTGAATCATTGTATTATATGGGAGTCATTGCTGCCACAGTATAACTTATTAAGCCCCAAAAAACAAATATATAGGCTTGAAAAGGGCTGGAAAGTGTGTTTTATACAGTAAATCTGAAATAATTAACTTGTTATCTGGTTTATGTGAACATAGTAAACTAACATATGTAGTACAGATTGGATAAGTTTTGCAATATGAAATAATTATACACCTAAACGTAAAATAACAAATATAATATTATATATAAGTATTTATATCTTTAATTATTTATCATATAATTCTGTAGAGGGTTGGCAAATTTACATAATCATAAATGAAAGATAAATAACATAGGGCAATTGTATGATATAAACTAGACTACCACAGGCTTTTTCCATGGTATGCTTTATTTTGTTTTGTTATTTTTGGTCAAAACTTTGAAACTTTAAACAACCATAGTATACACATTCTTTACAGAACACAAGTAATAATTGTTGTTTTGTATATGTGTTCATAATAATTAAAAATTAAATCAATAGCCACCAATCAAATCATCTTGATTTGTTTTCTTTCCTTTTTCCCCTACAAATAATTGACATAGGCCTTCAACTTCTATTACATATTGTCATATACATGCACATCTTTCAAAATATTTCAATACTTAGATGTTTAAAATATAATCACTGGTTTGCAGGGCCTCAATTCTATCCAGTTGAACTTTTTTTAAATTTTCAGTACAATTCCTTGCAGCCCTGTTCAATTTGGAAAAGAAAAATTGCAGATTGTAACAAATTATTGTCTATTCATGTATTAGTGAAATGTTTTTGGTATACATGTACTTCATACAGTGTTTATTACATATATACATGTACGTATATATACAGTATCCAACGTGTTGAAGCGAATTTCAGAATTTTTTTTTACATAACCTGAAAGTGAATGAATTGATGGGTTTCATCACATCTGCGAAATATTATATCCCTTTTCTTGCTAATGATCAACATTTTTAACAATATACCAATTTTGTTACTGTGATAATAATATAATCACATTATTTTATAGATTCAATGGCCCGTATTCACAAAGGAGGTTTGTACAAACCCCGGTTCAAACCGCGGTTTACATCTATGGAATGCCAATTGTAAACTGATGGAGAGAGAATGTGTACCATCAACATTGTTACCAAGTAAGGAATTTATTCTCTCTCCATCAGTTTACAATTGGCATTCCATAGATGTAAACCGCGTTTTGAACCGGGGTTTGTACAAACCTCCTTTGTGAATACGGGCCATTATATTCTACTTTCAATTCTCCATCGTGTTGTTTTCTTCCTTTAGTGGGGGCAGGCTACAAGAGTCATAGCTATCTCACACCCCTGGGCATCGTGTCTTTTTGACAAGCCGGTTGTAGCAACCATTCCTTAAAGGGTACCACCACCCAAAACTAATATTCTGATTATAGAAAGGTAACATGTTTAGTATTCCATTCCATCAACAAGTTCACAAAAATATGTTTTCAGAAAAAGAAAAAAAAATTGGAAAACGCATCACCATTCTAAAGCATGGCGTTCATGCGGTCTGAATTGCGAAGACTACTGCATGCGGAGCAAGCGCATCGCCCAGGATTCTATTGCCTACAAACGTACGCGTGAATAGCATTGGCGCACTCGCAAACCAGGAACCAGGAAATAGTAGTGGTTCCGTAAATGGTGGAAATTAATTGCTTTGTTTATGAATTACACAACCCTTTGCAAAATGTTGGGTATCTATTTGATATCACAAAACAGTACCAAAACATATAATAATGTGTTGTTATTTGCCCGGTGGTCCCCTTTAAGAATAAGATTTGAAAGACATGAACGAAGGAACGGACGATTATACGCACATTAATGTAAGTACCTTAAACACAGCAATAGTTTCTTATTTCTACTTTCTTGCTTTGGCTAAGCGTATATTGCGTTAGAAATAGTAAGGTTATCAGTTCCTTTCAAGGAGTCGAATAAATACCAGGAAATGGTTTGCATTCATGCAAAGTAGATATGTAAACATTGTCAGTTAATTAATTGTATAAATTGTCTTTAATCGCTGAAGAAAATATTCTCATGTTGTTAGCTACACCTGGTCGAAAGAGGCATTGATAGCTTGACTACTACTGTAACTACTCAGAAGGCTCTGCTGTGCATGCCTTTTCTCAGATTGATTGGTATTGACATGAAATATGATTACCGTAAATCTTTGTGTATAAGACGCACTTTAGTCAATTGCATATTTAATGAGCATTGCTGCTCATGAATATATGAATATTCATGAGCAGCAGTGTTACTGCTCAATAAATATGTGCAATTTTTTTTACTAACCACTATTTTTTATGTGAGAAAATGTATATAGTTGATGAATGCTACATACGACATTAAGCCCTTGTCATGCCCTAGACCAGTGGAATAAGCATTCCAACAGCACTACAGGGTGTTTTTTAATTTTTTAATTTTTTGCTGTGAAAGTTGGGGGTGCGTTTTATACACGAGTGCGTCTTACACACAGAGATGTACGGTATATCTTGCTTTTTTATTTAATCAAACATACAATTCTATTCTTAGAATGTTAAGGCATGTGCTAGAAATTAACTTTTTTGCCTTGTGGCCCACTTGGGCAAGTCAAAACAAGATTGTTCAATTGCTAGTGGCCCAAAACTTGAATCTAGTTGCCCCAAACAAAGAGAAACCTAAACAAATTCTGTTATATTTGGTTGCACATTCGGGCCAGTGGAATTTCGGATCAATGAAATTTTGTGGCCCAAACTGTGTAATATAATAATAATAATAATAACTTGCATTTATAACGCGCAGGTTTCTAAGCGCAAGTATTATTACCCATGGCCATCAGGTACAGTTCAAACCCACACAATGATATTGCATTCTTTCTCAACTCCCTGGGGAGCATACTAGTCATATGTTGCTAATGGGGCGAAGACTAATTAACACCTGACCATGGTACCCATTTTTACACCTGGGTAGAGAGCAGCAATGTGGATTAAATGCCTTGCTGAAGGACAAACGGAGTGGGCAGGGTTCGAACTCGGGCTCTCACGATCGGAAAGCGCGCACTCTACCAATCTTGCCACACCACGTCCAACCATTCCTTATATATTTAGATAGCACTACATTTTACATACAGTATACATGTATATTTCTCCAGAAGAAATACAGGGATTACATATTCATTATCATTAGATTGAAATAAAACAGCTCTTTCTGGGGATAGGTGGAATAAAAAATTACACACAAATTTGTGTATAAAATTGTATTGTTGTAATTCGAATTGTAACATTCAAATAAAGGACATTTATCTATAAAGTATATCACATTGTTGTCAAACAATATAGTCAATGTTTATTAGCACAGGATGCTAATTCCTTCTTCTATATAAAGAAAAAGTTGCTTAATATCAGGACTTCAAGTTATCAATATCCATTACTCTACATAAAACTACATATATAAGGACATGAGAGTTGTTAAAATATAACAGGTCATATTATAAGTCTATATATGTCATGACAAAATGTAAAGTGTTTTGGAAGGGGTATATATACATCCCAAACTAATGAACCATTTTGATTTACTATGACATGTTAAATAATTAATGTAAAATGCACAAACAACCCTTTTTAAATTCTATTTTGTAAAAAATTGGTAGGCATAATAGTATTGATCTTCCAGAGTTTTCTATACAGATAATTATAATAGTGATTTGGGTATAAACAAATTTGTATTTAATACAACGTATAATTTTTGACAAAGAGTATAGGGTTTGTGAGTTCTACTCATATATTGCAATATCAATAATTAGTACACAAATGATGAATTAAGTACATTGTGTATTGATCCATGAATTATAAGGCTTACATAAAGTGTATTTGTTATGATATCGTTATTTTTAGGGAAACGCATCGCTAACATACAAGGGACCAGTTCTTCCAAAGAGATTACTTAGTACAATGTGATTTATTCCTTTGAAGAACATTCTTCTATTGCCTTTACATCTTGCAAAATAACCGTTATTTTGCCATTTCTATTCTTCTAACGTCCCTTTTCTTTACTAAATAATAACAATACTATACACATGATTCTTGAAAGGACTCAATGTATAAAATTATGTAATCTCTAAGCACTTTACAAGGCCTAGATATTAACTTCTTTTTTTGATAGTGGCCAAGTCAGGCAAGTAAAACTAAGAATTATCAAGATTTGGTGGTCCCAAATCAGTTTGGGTGGCCTTAGGTAAATAAAAAACCACTGCACAAAATTAATGTTATTGTGTTGCCTATTCAGGTATGTAAAATTATTTAGTTGAATAGAATTCTGAATGATTAAAACTGAATTAGTCACAAAACACACTGCGTTTGCGTCCTCGTATTCATGTATATTATTTATTATTTATTTTTCTAGAATGAGTGTGTGCACCTGTGAGGGTTGCCCCTGACTAGCTCTGTAAAAGTGGACATTATATTCAGTTTTTATCCCACTGCACTTCATTTTAGTTTGCGCCAGATGTTATGGTAGACATCAAGGAAATAATTAAAAGATTTCATGTGAATTTTTATCGTGATATTCAAGAACTTTGAATGAGTCGACACATATTTCAAGCAGTCCCAGTAAATGAAATACATGTATATTCATTCCTCATATTTTGATAGGCAATATTTGCCACTATCGTATAACAATCTCTTGCATTCTTATTCATATTTATTACTGGTATGATATTCTGTATATTTCCTTTTAATTTGTATGTAATTTTTAATGTTTTTTTTTACTTTGTAAATTCTACAAATAGTTGAATAAAATACCTTGATTTGAAATGTCAACAAAAGGGATGGTAACTTTTTACATAAGACCTATATATACATGTATATTTATAATAGTGGGTACTGGTATTGTTATTTAAAGTTTTATGTGATACTGTATGCTAAACTCTCCTTTCTTACAGCGCATGGAGACTTATGTGATATGCGCGATTTTAAATATGATATCATTTTTAATATTAGTACGTGAAGTACTCCATTAGCAGGGTTCATAAATCTTTATAGGTGTTGTGGAAGATACCTGCCGATCGCTCATTGGTTAATAACAAAGTTAACAATGACCAATCTAAGGAAAGCTCAGTTTCCAAGTCCTTTTCTGTGGTAAAGGCAAACGTAGGCGTTGCCTTCAAACTGCCTCCATCACCAACATCTCTCTAAACCTATTCTGGATGATAACTTCATTGGTTAAATATGTTGTTAGCCACTCCTTATGCCCAATCTGTAAAAGACTCGGCACTCGGCATCCTACCCTTTTCCTTCAAGTTGAAGCAGATACAAGCGTCAACAAAGAGCCTGCGGCGGTGATGTAGGCGCCATTTATCAAACACTGGTTAACGATACAGTCCATTCTCATTCATTGGTTAACTATGTACATGTAGCTAACCGATCCCGATGCCCAATCCGTTAAAGACTCGGCGTCCTATCCTTTACCCTTTTAGGCAGATGCAGAATCATGCATCACGATAGAGCCTCCGTCGTACATTACTGGTTAACTATCGAGTCCATTCTCATTGGTTAACTATGTAGCTCGCAGCTCCTGACGCCCGATCCGTCCAAGACACTGACGTGGTGTCCCACCATGTACATGTACCTTCGGGTAGAACCAGATACATGCGTCGCCAAACAGCCTCGAAGATGTCGTACGCGCCGTTTATCAATCACTGGTCAACCGTTAATGATACAGTCCATTCTCATTGGTTAACTAAGTAGCTAACCGAACCTGATGCCCCATCCGTCCAAGACTCCGCAGTGACTCGGTGACCTACCGCTTCCCCTCGGGCAGATGCAGAACCATGCGTCATGATGGAGCCTCTGTTGTAGATCACTGGTTATCTATTCTCATTGGTTAACTCAGTAGTTCGTTGCCCCTGCTGCCCAGTCCGCCGGAGGATCTCCACTCCCGGCCCTTATCTTCCGGTAGAAACAGATGTAGGCGTCGCCCAGGAGTCTCCTGAGGTGCTCTGGAAGTTTCTTGTCGTCCGGTGTGGCATTGATGCGATCAGGATCGAGCCACGACTCAAAGTCTTTTAGGTGAGTCACCTTGGGGATGTTGAAGCCTGGTATGCTGGACGCTATTAAAGGAAATGGAATGAAAAGCAAAACAAAAATGTAATTATGAAATGAAAATAACAAGGCAAAAAAGGAAAATATGAAATATGAAAGAATAAAATGAATTCTACAATGTAAGAAATACTGAACACTTCTGGAAAATTAATTATGACAAATTCAATTTTTGTACCCAAGGCAAGATGGAAGTTTAAAGGGGACCACCAGGCAAAGAACAACACATAATTACATGCTTTGGTACCGTTTTGTGATATCAAATAAATACCCAACATTTTGCAAAGGGTTGTGTAATTCATAAACAAAGCAATTAATTTCCCCCACTTACGGAACCACTACTTTTTCCTGGTTCCATACGGGCCAAACATTTGTGAGTGCGCCAATGCTATTCACGCGTACGTTCGGAGAGAATAGAATCCCGGGCGATTCGTTCGCTCTGCACACACTTAGTCTCGTACATACAGAATACTTTAGAATGGTGATGCGTTTTCCAATTATATATATTTTTTCTGGACACATATTTTTGTGAACTTGTTGATGGAATAGAAGACTAAAGATGATACCTTTCATTTATAAGGATACTATTTTTGGGGATGGTGGTACCCTTTAACTTTAGTTTAACCAGTAATTTGACCAATAATTCTCAAAGGTGTCTAATAATTAAATACAGGAATTGGAATTTAACCCCCAACCTCAATCTGAAAAGTGAATTAACCCACTGGGCCATAGCAACTATGTAAAACAAATATCATATATATATATTTATCACCTGACATGCAGCGAACGAAAGAAAAAAACAAAGGAAAATCAGCGATTTTCAGTACAATTGGATCAGAAAATGACCTGGTAAATATAATCGAAGGAAACAATGCAGTGATCTGAAGAAAGGCAATCGTAAGTACGCCGATCGACTGTATTGTGCACATGAATAGTGGGTGAATTCTGCGTTGTGCATGTTGTGTGAATGTGATGTGTATAGAGCGTGTTGTGTGAATGTGATGTGTAGAGCGAGTGAAACGGATTTTGACAGTCAGATGATAAAACAGTTGTTAAATTTGTTGTCGGGAAAATCACGGAATATTCCTATCCTCTGGATTTCAAATGCTATTTCGTGAAGAAAATAAGTCGTTACTCTTCCCTCAATAGCATTTAAAACCCCATTTAACAACAGTATAATATTCTATTACCATCTCTGTCTGCCATGCTGTCAAAGAAGACCCAATTGGACGGATTGCTCTCGGTCTTCACAAAGGCAACGTAGTGGCTCGTCTGGATGCAAACCACTGCGAACAGCTCCATCTGTTGACGATGAAAGAAAGAGCTTTCTTCGTTCTTCGGGCTCAGATCCTCGTAACGTTGGACAGTGCTTGGGTCTAACTTCAAATCCTTTTTCCTGTGATCGGGCAGATGGCCATGTGTCTGCATAACAAACAGAGATTTTAGAAAAATAAACAAATAATGGTTAAGAATATCAGTGACATAGGTTTTTGCAAAATTTCATTATTATTTGACCAAATGTTCTTGTAGAGTTTGACATAGCTCTGATCTAACTTGAATGCCACTTCCAGTGATAGGGAGGATTACCATGCGTCTGTAATACAAACAAAGATAATGGTACAGAAGCTTTATAATCAGTATTACTTAGGTTTTTAAAATTCATTTAACATCACTATTTGACCGAATGTTCTTCTAGTGTTTGACATAGCTCTGATCTAACTTGAAAGCCTTTTCCAGTGATAGGGAGGGTTACCATGTGTCTGTAATACAAACACAGATAAACTAGATGGATCTTCGACTGCGCGCAGTCGAAAATTATGCCTCCGGTATCACGCAATTTTTATATCAAGCCAAAATTAACATGCACAGAATTAATAATGTAAACTCAATTTTGATGGTACATGTAATTCATCAACCAGATCTTGAGATATATCACAATTACGAGCTTTTTTGGCATATACATGTATAATGAGTCCTGTGACCTTGACCTTATGACCCCAAGATTGTAGTGCTACATCAGCTCCATAAGATACATTCAGGTACCAAGTGTGATTGAAATCTGACATTCATTTCTTGAGTTTTTACAATTACAAGCTATTTCGCATCTAAGAATTCTGTGACCTGAATTTTGACCTCATGACACCAAAATTGTATGGCTACATCAGTCCCCCAAGATACATTCAGGTACCAAGTTTGATTGAAATCTGACATTCAGTTCTTGAGATTTTGCCATTACAAGCTATTTTAGCATGTATTTATAGAGTCTTATGACCTTGACCTGTGACCTCATGATCCCAAAATTGTATGGCTACATTGGCTCCCTAAGATACATGCAGGTACCCAAGTTTGATTGAAATCTGTCATTCAGTTCTTAAGATTTTGCCACTACAAGCCATTTTTGTATGTATTTATTGACTCATGTGACCTTGACCTTTGACCTCATGACCCCAAAATTGTACGGCTTCATTGGCTCCCTAAGATTCATTCACATATCAATTTTCATTGAAATTTGACATTCGGTTCTTGAGATTTTGCCATTACAATATACAAGCTATTTTTGCATATATATTGCGGCCTGTGACCTTGATTTTTGACCTCATGACCCCCAAAATCTAATCACATCATTGTCACCCCAATATGTACACTCATACAAAGTTTGAAATTGATCCGTCAACCGGTTCTTGAGATATCGCGAGAACGAAAATGGGACGGACGGACAACCCGAAAACATAATGCCTCCGGCCACTTCGTTGGCGGAGGCATAAAAAGCACAGAAGACAGGTAATCAGTATTACTTGGGTATCTTTCATTTCATTTTCTTTACTATTTGACCTAAGGTTCTTGTAGTGTTAGACAGTGCTGTGATTGAACATCAAAGCCATTTTACTGTCATCAAGATATTTACAATGCATCTTTTCAATCAAACATAATAAGTAACAGAAAAAAAAAAATTGTTTGGCCGTAACAACAAACAACATTGGTCACTGGTTTAACATACGCCTGTCCTCTGACCACATGACTTAAACTCTAATAAGATTATATAAGTGATGCCAGTGCATGGTAGATCATGACAGGGAAGCGCAACAAGAAATGGTGGCAACTTACCAGCTGGAAGCAGCTCTGACAGAAGGTCTTGATGAAGACGTCTGCAATGTCTACGTCTGGTCTGCAGTCCCTGCACTCATACACAGCCAGGTCTCCGCAAACGGTGCACTCACGGGGGTCTGTCATAATGAAACGAAAGGAGGACACAAAATATTATGAAATCAAGACTTTAAATTAAGATGATACGATCAAGGTGATAATTCTATGATTTTGTATCACATTTTCACATTATTGTATAGTGTAGAGATAGAAAGCAACAATAGATCACAATGCACTCACTGGTTTTTATAAAAGAATTTGAGAAGAACACAGAAAATGCATCACCATAAATATACATATTCCCATCAAATGTAGATTTCCTTTCAGCTGATCAGCAACTTTAACAACGAAATGAAAAAGAAATATGCCAAGATTAGCAGTCTCTGCATTGAAACATAGCAAGGTCTTTATAAATTACAGTGCCCTCACAGGGGTCTTTTGACTTCCATAATAGAATTTGAAAGGAAGAAAGAAAATGCACTAACCTATTAAAATACAATTACTTTATTATGTATCCCTGAAGCTTAAAATCAAACATAACTTCAATAATGAAATGAAAAAATAAGATGCCACAGTCGGCAGCCAGGTCTCCTCAGACAGTGAACAACATGTACATGTAGGTCTTCGATAGAAGAACATAACGACACTGTGATATGAAAGGCTCATATGACGGACTACGCAGTATCGTAGTGACAAGAATTACTCACAATTGTCAAGCATGTCTGTGATGTCGACTGTTAGACTGGGCAGAATCCTCCTGTACATCTTATAGTCCTTCCCAAACCTGGGCATCTGGACAATCAGACTTTCTGGGATCTGTTAATAGGGTAGAAAGATCAGAGAGAGATAGAGAGAGAGAGAGAGAGTGAGATAATGAGAGAAAACATTTGAATATATAACACCTTAATGGCAATGTGTAGTGCTTTCAGCAGTATTATTTTTGGATATAAATCATCTTAGACTGGGTAGGATTCTGTTACATCTAATAGTCCTTGCTGAACCTGGGCATCTGAACAATCCCAACTTTCTGGGATCTGTTTGGGTAAAGAGATCAAAGAGAACAAGAGGGGGGAGAGAATGAGAGAACGCATTAGGTTACACTTCTTAATGGTAATGTGTAATGCTTTCAGAATAATGATTTTTTGCAGATTTTGTCCATGAAACCATTTTCCCCCCAAACCTGGGCATCTGGGGGTGTTTCACAAAGTTTTAAAGTTAAGTTTAAACATACATTAAGCTGGACTTCAAATTATGGTAGGCCGTTTTGTAGCCTTAGAATAAAACATATTCAAAAGCAAATTGAGGGAATTACATATAATGGTTTCTTACCTCGACCAGTTTGAGGTCGTTATCCAGGAAGGATTGGAGCAGTAGCTGTTCTACGTAATTAAAGTTGCACCATCTTGAGTTAGTCAGTTAGCTAGTTTAAGGCAAAAATATCATAACCCAACTGATTTTTGACAGTTAAAGAGGGGTTTTAAAATGGTTACTTACAATTTACTTCAACCAGTTTGAGGTCGTTATCCAGGAAGGATGGGTGCAGTAGCTGCTCTACTGTCGGTAGTTCTAGAGTGAAACTTAGGTTAAGCCATTCTGCATAAGCTATTGAATGAGCTGGCGACAGAACTCATCACCCAACCTGACTTTGTAAGGAGTTAATTTTGGAAAATGGTTTCTTACTTCAACCAGTTTGAGGTCGTTATCCAGGAAGGATTGGTGTAGAAGCTGCTCTACCGTCGGTAGTTCTAGAGTGTCGTTCTTCTCCATGAAGATCTGGTAGAGGTACTGCTTGTCTGTCTTCTCCGTGTCCCCATGCCTGCAGCAAAAGAGAAGAAAACATCAAATAACTTTGCGATATTTACCACATTGTGAACTGATCTTAGATATCTCAGGTTGGGGTCTATGTGTGCCTTACTTAATCAATTATCCCATTTACTAGGGGTACCTGGTCTACCATATTTTTGACCATACACCACAAAACGACCGTTATGTCGCTGAGATAGTTTCTCTGTTATTAGCTGAAATAGTCAAATTTGGTTTAAAATATGAGATTCAGGATTTTTGTATTTCCTGAATGAAGGTATTTTAATTTCCTCTCTGTGAAATTTTGATAGACAGAAATCATGTTTAAATACGATTATTTATCGAATAAAAATTATCAGATTACAGCGCTTGAATGGACGCCGATCTTTAAAGTGGCCTGTTTCTCCCTTGTTTTAAAACTGCTTCAATCATTTTCCAAATCTTTGGCCTTCATTTTCAGAGGGTTTACCTTGTGCGAATATGACAAATTATATACCATTGTAAAGGTAATGACTTATACTGTAATGTCATGTGAAAATCAACATAATAATTTTTCTCGACTTATTGGTCGTTTTGTGGTGTATGGTCACATTTAATCTATTTGATGTGCAGCATCATGTAGACAAAGGGGTTAATAGTTTTCAACAGGCATTAAAAAAGAAAAAAAGAAAAAAGACTCTAGTTTTTATATTACGTCTTACTTGTTTTGTTTTTTTGCTTCAATCTCCTTCAAAAATAACACAAGACCTGTTAGTTTTAAGACTTTCCTTTTCCACTGGTATGAGAAAAGGTCATGAATCTTATTAAAAAAGAACAATTGTGATTATTTTTGGGCCACTTCTAACCATTTTCTACCTGCACCCAATCATCATATTAGGAATACAATATCAAGCAGGGAATAGGTTTTTAAGAGTACATTTAAAGGGGTAGTTTAGTTTTGGTAGAGAGGGCGCTGCACATCACAATTTTTTTGTGAGATAATGAAAAACTGAGTGTCGAATTTGAGAGAACATGCAATTTTAATGGCAGAATAAACTTTATTTGGTCAAAATCGGTCCAGAAACGGCTGAAATATCAATAAATATATTTGATCTTATAATTATTTGATGATTTTTTCAAAAAATTTAAAAAATGCTTACACTTTTTCAAAAATTTTCAAAAGCGTTTTTTAAATAGTTGTTGATGATCCATCTACTTAATCATTATTTCAATAGAACATCACATGCATTATTTTGTATGAAAAATGGTTGAAACCAATGCCTCTTTTTGAATAATAACAGGCTTTTTACTTAGTCGTTTGTAATTTTGTATACCTTTCGAGCATGGTGGAGTAATAACTATTAGTTTATAATGTTACTGTCCAGGTTTGGTTACTAAAGTTCAGCCTTACCAAAACTGTACTACCCCTTTAAGTCACACTTGTTTTTATGGCTTATATAAATTGTGTTAGTTGTACTGGTACTTTTGTTGTTTGATTTCCATTCTAAAGCGTTCTCTTTCTTTTCTTTCTTTCTTCCACTCAAATGCGCCTCGGAATAGATTCCTAGATTGATGGAGCTTAATAAATGCTTGCTATTACTATTAATTATCATGAAAGGGATCGAGTCTCATGCATACCTCGTTTCAAGAAGCGGTTCTTCGTGGAACACGTCTCTGACGAGCATGTGAAGGAGCTCTTCCGGATCTTTCTCCATATCGGTCAGACCAGGCAGAAGATGCAACCCATCCAGTTTCACTCTCAGCTCCCGAACTCTGTCTGCCCGCACAAAGCCATGCCTGTTATGGTATGGAAAAAAGTTGCATTCATTTTTATTTATCACCAATTTTGTCAATTAGTGCATAAGATGTACTTCATCCAATCTCAGTCTTAGCTCCCTAACTCTGTCTGCCCGCACAAAGCCATGCCTGTTATATGGTATGGACAAAAAAGTTGCATTCATTTATTATTTATCACCAATTTTGTCAATTAGTGCATAAGATGTACTTCAT
Source organism: Echinarachnius parma (assembly GCA_037951105.1). Classification (NCBI taxonomy): domain Eukaryota; kingdom Metazoa; phylum Echinodermata; class Echinoidea; order Clypeasteroida; family Echinarachniidae; genus Echinarachnius; species Echinarachnius parma. The sequence continues at coordinate 65,544 of JBAMJV010004116.1, read as the reverse complement.
CCAATCTCAGTCTTAGCTCCCTAACTCTGTCTGCCCGCACAAAGCCATGCCTGTTTATATGGTATGGGAAAAAGTTGCATTCAATTATTATTTATCACCAATTTTGTCAATTAGTGCATAAGATGTACTTCATCCAATCTCAGTCTTAGCTCCGTAACTCTGTCTGCCCGCACAAAGCCATGCCTGTTTATATGGTATGGGAAAAGTAAACAAGGAAAAAGTTGCATTCAATTATAGGTTTTTTATGGGATCATCAATTTCAACGACTGAAAAAACATATGAACAGCAGATAATTTTGAATAATCAATAAGTGAAGAAGATGTATTCCCATCCAGTCTCAGTCTTAGCTCCCGAACTCTGTCTGCCCGCACAAAGCCATGCCTGTTTATGGTATGGAAAAAGTAAGCAAAGAAAAAAATTGTGGAAATAAATCAACCAAATCAAATCAAATAAATGGTTGATTTTGAATGGGTCATCAATTTCAGCAACTTATATCATCAGAATATCATATTATTTTAATTATCAATATTAAGTTCAGAAGATGTAACTCATCCAATCTCAGTCTTGGCTCCCTAACTCTTATCTGCCCTCACAAAGCCATGTCTGAATATGGTATGGGAAAAGTAAGAAAGGGCAAATTTGCATTACAAGATTGGTTTTGATTGGTCCCCAATTTCAGCACCTTAAAACATCACAACATCATAATTTGTATTATCAATAAGTTCAACAAATCTCAATCTTAGCTCGCTAACTCTGTCTGCCCGCACAAAGCCATGCCTATTATGGTATGGAAAAAGTAAGCAAAGAAAAAGATGTGGACATAAATAATTCAAATTCAATCATAACTTTTTTGATTATCAATCGGTGCCTAATATGATTCATTTTAATCTCTAAAATAAAACCCTTTGCTATGAAAGGATGATAACAAAAGAAGAAGAGCAAACACTGTCTCTTGTAGGTAGTAAAGACAGGAATGTTAGTAGTCAAGTCCGACCAAGAGGCCATTTTTCAGTGAACTTGTGACTCGGCCCAAGGCCAAATGTAAGATGCTAGGTAACATGATGTTGGCCTTGGTCTCGGAAATAATGGACTACAACACTGACTTATAAGGCGTTGTCGCACACGATTTTCCAGACCCAGATCAAATTATCAAGATAATTGATGAAAAATAAAAGACCATTGTCTTTTAAGTGCATATTAAAGTGGCTGCCTATGTGCATTGGGGTTGTCACTGCGATATTCGTTGTAGGATTTTTCACGAGAAATTCGGTGACAGACAGCGAATTAACTAGATAATTATTATCTAGATAATTGGCCTCTTGTGTGACGCTGGCTACAGACAGAATTGATAGTCAGGCTTATGAACGTACCTTCGGAGGGGACTGACAATCTTCTCCCTAAGGGTCGTCTGGATCGGCTCGAAGGCCTCGCTGTCTCGCTCCTCCTCCCTTCAACTTACTAAGGATCGAATTTCAAATGGTCATAACTCATTTAATCCTTCTATTAAATGAAATTCTGAATAAATAATGCTAATAATAATGATCAAACAGTCTCATGAACCTACCTTCGGAGGGGACTGACAATCTTCTCCCTAAGGGTCGTCTGGATCGGCTCGAAGGCCTCGCTGTCTCGCTCCTCATCCCCGACCCGGGTCAGCATGCCGTCAAAGGTCTTGTTGAAGGCAAACATCGAGTAGAGGGTGACGTCAAGGTAGCAGGAGTTGCGGTCCCCCTGGACGCCCCGGTTATCCCCGACGGCCCCTTGGGTGAACGGCTGCGGCTCAACGTACTCGGAGATGATTGGCGAATCCATGTAGCCGAAATCTGCAGAGGAAAATTGGTTGTTCCATGTTCAAAGACATTTTCATATCAAGAAAAAAACAATTACAATTGGCTTTCAAAAACTTGAAATTTGTTGTATCATGTATATTGACAATATTTCAAACCCCTGTGGCACAAAATACTCTGCATACTCGAAATCTGCAGAGTAAAATTGGTTATGACAAACAGTTGTTCATGGAATTCATTTTCCCTCTGGATGTCAAGGTCAATTCATCATATTCACTAATTTCATTTAATTTCTTTCCACAAATTTGAATAAACACACACAAAAATGACAATATTAGCACATTATAAATACAAACAAAATGCACAATAGAGCCATATTCAAAGTGTGGAGGGAGAAGCAGAGGTCATTGACCTATCAAAGGCTTCTCCCCAACAAATAAGGTACTTAAAATAAGTGTACATGAGTTAGCAAAAAAAAAGCACATCCCCCAAAAACAATGCCAAATAGATCTAGCACAAATAATGGGCAACGAAAATGATCAAATTCTAAACGTTTCTCTTGGTGAAGGAACCTTCCTCATCTAGTGTTAGGCCACCAAGATTTGACAAGTCTTGATTGAACTTGATTTAATCTAATTAAAGTCTAGATACATTTTTATATTTATAGATATCACTCCTGATTTAAAAATATATATATTATTGTTTTATATATAAGGTGCAAATGTGAACAATAGCCCACCAGAGCATTATTGTAAACCTAGAGGGCCAATCAAATGGTCCACTGCATTTAACTCAAAAAGTAAAATTAAACAAAATATGTATCAATACTATTTAACTATGGAACATGAATGGAACATGAATTACCTTTACTGGTCTCCCTCCTGTAATGCCTGTATGTGTCGTCCCGAGTCGGGAATCTTGAGTCGGGCCGGCACTGGGATAAGTAGACAAACACACCCTTCCTCGTGCTGCACTCAAAGTAACGTTGTCCATCAAACGTTCCATCCGTTCCACCATATAGAGAGTCCTCCTGTAAAAATAAGCAATCAAAATAGAGTTTGAGGGAGTTAAAGAAGCGAGCAATTGTATAGACAATAAGACTTGGAAAAACTGAGAAATGCAGATCACAATCTTGAACAGGATGCACTCGAAGTACTCGAATACACCTCATAACAAATTCCCTGTAATAAAAAAGATATGGAACAAGATTCTCACCAGTTCGATCCCGGCCATCTCTTCTTCGGGCCAGCCCGGTACCCTCTGCAGTGACCTCATGACCCCCGCATAGGGACGGCTCCTGATCGTCACCTCCACCATCGACTCCACGCCAAGACCACCGAGACTCCGGGCCAGTTGCGCGGCCGGGTCGACTTTGATGATGTCCTTGCCGTATCCGAACAGGGGGGCGGCTGGGGGGGAGCAAGGGGTTTCTTCGCTCCGCTCTGCATCCTCTGTGTAGGTTAGGAAGTCGGTTGCGAGATAATCCTCTCGGTTAATCGTTGACCCTGTAGAGCGAGAAAAGCGTATTTATATAAAGAACAAACAAGTTTTTTATCATTCTTTCTGTGAGAAAAATAAAATGGTCTTTTTATTCCACTTTACTATGTATACTGTAAATGAAAACAAAATATTTCAAACAGTAAGGAATAATTTATTGAGGATTATTCTTTAGTCAGGCTGTTATTTGGGTGTTTTCATCCCATACTGCTTCTTCAGCGCGGGTTAAGAAGTCAGTTCCGAGGTGGTCCTCTCGGTTAATCGTTGAACCTGTAGATAGGGAAAAGTATTTAAGTATCTAGATTATTATTGTTCCTTCTGATGTTATTTAGAATTAATTTACTATCAAGTGTGCATGGAAAAAACATTAATAACTATAATAGGAATGTATTGAGGATTTTTCAAAATTATTGGCGAAGAAGGTTATTTTTATACATTTGTTTTAATTATAAAAAAAAAAAACAGTAAGAAAGTATAGAGGATTTGTCCCTATTTTGGGGCAGTGCAAAGTGGATTTGTTCATATTCCTCTGTTTTTTCTGTGTAAGTTCAGAGTATGCTTCTCTGTTACTTATCAAAACTGCCGGTATCAACGGGAAACAAGTAATAAAAAGAAAACATTATATTGGACGAAAATATTTTTTCTTTTTAAATAAAGATATGGAAAATGATGGCAACATTTCCAAAGGTCTCCTAAAGTATCAATAAATGTTCACCTTCCATTCACAGTTGTCTGAACAAACTCCAAAAATTACTTCTAAAATCACTTCATAAAAGATTTCTCAATCTGGCTCATACAAATTTACACTAAGGTCACTAGTTTATTATAGTCACTAACAATCAAATATAAAGCAATAGGTAATAATGTTCAGCATATCCTGTAGCAAAGCGAGCACATCTGGCTCATGATCGAGTAAAATGATACATAAGAAAACAAAGAAAAATTTTGATGAAAACTGCTTTTCTGCTTTTTAAAAAAATAGCCTGTTTAATAAAAATTAAAGTAAGTATTAAGGAGCCTTTCGATCCTAGCAGAATTTTTGACAGAGCAAAAGTTACAATAAGGACAAAATAATAAGGATAAATAAGACAATGAAGTTTGGTTTGGAGAACAAAGCTAAAGGAAGCAACCAGGAAAAGTTATAACAAGTACCGGTAGGAGGATTAGAAACTAGATATTTCAAAATCAATCACATGGGAGTTATGAAAGATATCAACATATATTGCACACTTCATTGAACCACTTTGACCTAATCACGTCACTGTGGAAAGTCCCACCACTGCGCACAATTTCATACAAGTATGTATACTTCCAATGACCACACAAGACCATGAAGAAATTTCTACAGATATAGTGCAGGGTGTCACTAATGGGATTTCAAAGCCCAAAATAATCAAAGCTTTAAAAAAAAAAACCACAGACAAACTCGGTCACATTATTATAATGATATTGATAACGCATAGTATGGGTCAAGAAAGAAATGGTAGAACGTTGGTGCTGGGTCATTTTGGTTTTTATTTTTATTTTTTTTGTTTGTCCCCTTCTTACTTTGGAGACTACTGCCACCTGCCCCCCCCCCCCCCTCCCACCCTTCCCAACATACTTCTGGTGCCTATTTAGTAAAAAAAGTATCTTTTCCTGCCTGATCACACTTAAGCCACCCTGACACTTGCACAAATTTTGTCCCCGCATTGCCATGCAATGCGTCGTGGCAAGGCGTGCCATTTCGGTGCTACATCGCGGAGCGTTTGTGACCTGTTCGCGCACTGTACACGCATAGTTACGCACTGTCTACGCAATGCGCGGCCAATAATGGGCCGCATTAGCACACTTCGGCACGCAATGGCACTACTTGTTCACACACAGGTTAAAGTATAGTTCGCGCATACGTACCGCATTGTCCCGTAGTGTCACGCACGCCACGCATAGTTCCCGCATGCGTGAAGTCGTCGGGGCAATTTTTGGTCACGCTTTGTTCCGCTTGGTGGCACGCTATAATGCATAGCCTGTCGTTTCACACCTAAAACCACCCTGACGCTACACGCCATGCCACACATTGTTCACGAGCTGTTCACGTTGTGTTCGCGCAAGTTTGCGCCGCTTTCACGCATGTACGCAGTGTTCGCGCCGAGTTCGCGAAGTGTTCACGCATGGTTCACGCGAGTGCACGCACATGGTGCGAAAATTAATGCGTGCCAAAATTTTTGAACATTTCGAAATTCTCTCTACGACATGGCACGCACCCCCGCACTGCCCCGCACACTTCACGCTCGTTCACGAAGACTTTACTCATTGGCACGACGCATTGCGTGGCAGTGCGGGAACGAAATTCGTGCAAGTGTCAGGGTAGCTTTATAGACTATACAGAGTGAGTCAGAAAAAATGTCCCATCTTTTAAATGTTGTCTTGTTTGAAGTATGAACATTTAATCATGGGTTTTATGATATGTCTTGGTAGAGTTATCCTCCCAGCATATTTCGGTACCCTTTTCATTTAAATCTCTGCACGCATGAACAAAAGACAATCTTTAAAAGACTGCAAAATCTCACTTGCGCCAAGTGGTTGGGTGAGGAATAAAACAGTGTTTTCAACAAAGACAGTCAGACAGACAGAAACACACCCACACACACGCACAGTAAAAATTGTTTCATAATGCAGTGTTAACATTTCCCCTTTTCTGACTAAGCATTGATTTTTAACAAGATCACTGAATATTTAAGCGGCAATTCCCTTACAATCTTTCCCCTAACACATTCACCATCATCATCATCATCAAGTGCACATAAATCCAATGTGCTATCTCAATACGTTGGTACAATAACAATAACAAATAATCTTGTTTATGTCTTTTGTTGAATAACAATGGCAATTTACAATGGATATCTGTGCTTGTGCTGTACTTACCACCAAAGGGCTTGCCTGATTTGGCAGCAGTTAATTATGTTGAGCCCTGTTTGAGTAGGACAAGTACTGGAATTATGGTTCGTCCTCAGTTCACCCCGCAACAGATATCATTTTTGGTCACCAAGTATGCAAGAACTTGTCCTACCTTGTCCTACTCAAACAGGGCTCAACATAATTAACTGCTGCCAAATCAGGCAAGCCCATTGGTGGCAAGTACAGCACAAGCACAGATATCCATTGTAAATTGCCATTGTTAGTCAACAAAAGACATAAACAAGATTATTTTGTATTGTTATTGTACCAACGTACTGAGATGATGATGATGATGATGGTGAATGTGTTAGGGGAAAGATTGTAAGGGAATTGCCGCTTAAATATTCAGCGATCTTGTTAAAAATCAATGCTTAATCAGAAAAGGGGAAATGTTAACACTGCATTATGAAACAATTTTGACTGTGCGTGTGTGTGTGGGTGTGTGTGGGTGTGTTTCTGTCTGTCTGTCTTTGTTGAAAACACTGTTTTATTCCTCACCCAACCACTTGGCGCAATTGAGATTTTGCAGTCTTTTAAAGATTGTCTTTTGTTCAGTCATGCGTGCAGAGATTTAAATGAAAAGGGTACCGAATATGCTGGGAGGATAACGCTACCAAGACATATCATAAAACCCATGATTAAATGTTCATACTTCAAACAAGACAACTTTTAAAGATGGGACATTTTTTCTGACTCACTCTGTATGGTGTTATGATTCAAAAGACACACAAATATTACCATCCTTGAAAGAAAAGAAAAAATGTAAACGAATCATGATTAGAAATGAAGATAGGCCTTCCAATTTTAAATAACATGAAGGGGAAAAAAGAAGGAGAAAATACCCTACCTGGAAATACATGGCCCGCCATCAAAGCGAACGGCCAATCAGGAAATGTTGACGTCAGTTCATGCATGGCTGCATGTGGTAAATCAGTACGCATGGATCAAATATACCCTCACTAATCACAGATACCAGTAAAATGTAGTTTGACCTTTTTAAAAACTCCTCCGATGGCAAATATTCAAAGCAGGTATACCGTATAGTCACTCAAAATGGTTGGGTGTTCGAAGAAACAATGAACAAACTCAGGCTAGATAGTCGCACACAAGTGAAAATTCAATTCCAATCCTTCTGATGGCAAATTTGAAACGTAGAGATCCTTTTATACTTCACAGGACAAAAAAAAAAGAAGAGTTTCCCAGTCAAACGTCAAATCCTATGATGGCAAATATAAACAAGAAATCAAGAAATTTCCGATGAACAGTTTTAAAGAATAGAATGACAACTTTACATCACAGACAAATTCACAACCTCTGATGGCCAATCACACGTATTATACCAGATATCTTCTCTTCAGATACAAAAAGGCTACTAATATAGACACACAAAAAATCTCTGCTGTTGATTGCCTCTGCTGTTGATTGCAGGACATCATCGTTCAAATTTCTTCTTGATGGGCCAATTACAAACCAGAAATGTTTACTTCAGATGCCTACAACAGGACCAGACCAAACCATATACTTTCATCAGCAACCAGACGTAAAGACCAGCTTTTACCAGTTCACAGCCAGCTTACAGCTTTCCATTCACAAATATATATGTCCACATTCACAGTAGAAGCGTTTATAGCAAACAAGTTTGGTTCTCCTAACTCAATGATAAATCCATCTAAATAAAACTCTACCTAGGTAGACAATCTTCTCTTATACCGAACACCGATGCTTAAAATACAGTATAAACAGTTTTGTGACATCACTCCATGTGCATGATCAAACACGTAAACAATTGCTCAACTCACAGCAGTCAGCTGATGTTGACAAAACCATTATCTTATGAATGATTCATGAGTCATGCAGTTATCTCATGAATAATTCATGACGTGGCTGGTGAACTCCCATTGAATAAGTGGCATAGTAAGGTCACAAAGAGAGAAGGGGGAGGAGGCAAAGAGGAACAGTCTACATATGTATGGTCCCAAGATTCCCATGAAGGGAGCAGTAAAAAAAAAAAAGAAGGAAATATGTTTCTTTATTGTAACACTAATTGAGGATGAAGGAGGGGGGGGGGGGATTTGCCACAGTGGTTTATCTTTGCCCCCTACCCCCTAGAATAAATACAACACTTTTGTGTACCCATGCATCACATGATTGTAGCTCTATGCCATGCATGCATCTTATTGCCCATACATGTACCTACACTTTACGTTCATGTACCACCCACAGAAATAAGTGTATACAGTACATCAACAGTGCACTTTGGACCTCATGCTGTGTACATCTAAACTGCCATTGGCTGATGGGGTAATGAATATTCATGGGAAAACGCTGGATATAGAGTATGACATCATCGAAGGGAGATCCCCATGACTCAACTATGAAATGCATGCTGCTAATAACATAGAGAATATGCAGGAAAAATCCCATCATAAACTGGTTTATTAATCTCCTCAATGCCAAATGAGATATAACTCAATAGTCTGTTCATGGCTAGATGCGGAAATAATATCTTCTAATGTATGCAACATAATTTCACCCCCCCCCCCCCCCCAAAAAAAGCCAAAATAATCCCCCAAGTAAAGTATGTTTTACACAAATGGATATAAGGAAATTACTTCTTTTAGCACATTATTTATGAAAAAATATTAACACATCAATAAATTCATTAAATGACATTTGTTCAGATGGAAAAGTGAATTAAAGGGATAGTTGAGTTCTGGTAAAGAGAGTACAGTTTTGGTCAAACTGAATTTTAGTAACCAAAACCTGCATCATTACATTACAAACTTATAGTTATAACTCCACCATGCTCGAAAGGAATAAAACATTACAAATTACTAAGTTAAAAGCCTGCTATCATTCAAAAAGAGCCGTTCAAACTCAAGAGGACGCTCTCTATAAAACACTCATCGGTTTCAACCATTTTAAATACAATATTGTGCATGTGGCGTTTTGTTGAAATAGTGATTAGATAGAGGGATAATCAACAACTATTCTAAAATCCTCTTTATAATATTTTGAAAAGAGGAAGCATTTAAAAACAAATTTTAACGGCTGGATCAAAATTATCGAATAAATGTGGGGCCTCACAAATATTACAAATTGGTATGTTTTTGGATATTTCAGCCATTTCTGAACCAATTTTGATCAAATAAAGTTTATTCTGTGATTAAAATTGTATGCTCTTTGGAATTTGACACTAGTTTTTCATTATCTCACGAAAAAAATATTTTGTGTAGCGCCCTCTATACCAAAACTCAACTATCCCTTTAAAGGGACAGTCCCTCTTTTACAAAACGTCTGAACAGTTTCCAGTTGACGGATGGGGATGAATGAAACACACACAAAAAAATTAGATCGAACAGCCCTATAATTTGGATTCTATGAATGAAAAACGATTGCGTCCCTCCATCAGACTATATATCGGTCAATAAAAGAGTTTAACGGATTTAGCATAATATTACAACTATATTGTACTTATTCTTGTAAAGGTATTGTGAAGCCGACATTTGTAAAGGTATGTCACGGAAAAAAATCTCAAAAATGAAGAATATGTAATTACATGTAGTCAGTTTAAGCGAGGTTTGGTTATTTTGCCTAGTGTGCAGTCATACTAATCTTATGTGTGCGCGGGTTACGTAGCTAGCGCGGGTCACATAGGGGTCACGCATAGCGTTGTGGTACTTCGTGGAATCCTTGTACGAACTTCCTCACTGGGTGAATATACGTATAATGCACAATTGTTTGTTGGACGACGGTTTATTAGTTTTAGGTCTATAACTCCATGAAAAAGAGATTTCAAGCCCTAATTTTTTCAGGCATGCTATTAAATGACATTTTCTTTCATATTTATAAGACAATAACCTCGCAACTTTTGAAATTTGGCTTGCAAAAGAGGGAATGTCCCTTTAAGGCTGAATATAAGCTTACCAATTTAGCAGACTATCTTCTTTTTTTTTTGGGGGGGGGGGGGGGGGGTGTAAGGGTGATAGGTAAATGTTCCTGGAAATCACTGAAATACTATTAAAAGCACTCTTTTTCACAGAATGAGGTCTATTTTAAACAAATTGCCCTCTCATTTAATTTCATGCCATAGAGAATTTGAATATAAGCATAGATCTATCTTCTGGTTTGTAGTGAACCGCATGGAGAGGATTTTAATGCCTACATACATTTTCCGGATCTGTTGAGTTTAAAGAAATCCCTCTAGTTTCATAGATCCTGTTATCACCTGACTTAGTAAATACAGTACATGAGCTGCCATGTAATATTTTTGGATATTACATGGCACTGTTACATGGCAATTCAGATGATAAAACAGTTGTTAACTTTGCTGTCGGGAAAATCATGGAATGTTCCCCTCGGCATTTAAAATGCTATTTCGTGAAGAAAATAAGTCCCTCGACTACGTCTCGGGACTTATTTACTCTTCCCTCAATAGCATTTAAAATCCCTCGGGAGTGGAACATTCCGTGCTTTTCCCTCCACCACCAGTTAACAACTGTATAATATGATACTATTTAACATAAATGCAGATGATTATTTGTAATAGATCAAAAGAAGGAAGTTGAATTAAGACCAACCTTTCCCCTTCTCAAAATGAATTTGTATAAGTATTGGACAACTGAACAAGAATAGAATATTCAATATAAGGTTGCAAATTAGATTGTGTGTATCCCATTTAGATCAACATCATTATACACAAAAGAAATAATGTATCTTACAATATTTGTTTTCAAATAGCCACTGGGCAATTCCAAGGTAACAGCGTGACGGTAGGAGGGTGTTTCTCACAATGAAAGTCTAAATAACTCACAAAATAAAAATGTCCAGAACCAAATTTTGATATGCATCTGTTCCCACTATCCTACCAATTATTTACAATAGAAAAGAAAATCAAATTTCCCACTAAATTATGAATTATGAATATCAATATCTGCGGTAACAGAGTGACGGCGAAAAGACATGGGTTTCTTACATGGTAAGAAACTAAGCAAACTCTGTGAACTACAGGAACATTTTGCAATTTTGTCACATTGATTCTTTGTACTAGACATCAAGCTAGAACATCCAAATAAAAATGTAGAAAAAATCCAATGTACATAGTAAATATGATATCATAAACGTATCTGTGCACGGTAACAGCGTGACGGTAACAGCGTGACCTCTGAATTGTACATGTTATATATATGGGAGATATTGATGAGATGAATAAGATTATATAATTTTGATGTAGTCATCCATAATCTATACAGAACTAGATGAATGGGTAATATAACCCAGATGCTCTGAAATGATGGTTCGCATGACACAAATTTGCAGCCTATTGATCAAAAATGATTTTGGACAAAACTGAAATTCTTATCTTTTTCAGAATTTAGTTTGAGGAACCATCAAATATCAAACCCAAAATACAAACTTAATTGCAACAATGAAATATTAGACCTTTGACATCTGACCTTTGACCTTATTTCTCAAATTAGCATACAAATGTTTAATTTTATGTCGGCACAGTGCATATCTACAAGTGATTTGTTACATGTAACATGATTTAAATGTCAGTAAGTTTTTGTGTTTGAATTGGTAATTATCCGAGTGACCTTTGACCTGTGCTCCAAACATTTTCATAGAATTTTCTTTTATCTACAGTACTCTTTCTAACATTAATTCTGGCATTTTTTTGTGAGATAAAAAATAAACTACAATAATTTGACCTTTTGACCTTTGACCCCATGACCAAATTCTATAATCAGGTCATCTACTTCACTGAACGCATACCAGTATTAATTATCATGTCATCCTTCAAGGATTCTTGAAATATCTTGAGAATAATATATTTTTTGCATATTAATTAGCTGTGACCTTTGACCTTTGACCTCATGGCCCCGAAATGTATCAGATAATCCATACCTCTGAATACATGTCTTGTACAAAGTTTGAACAGAATCCATCCAACGATTCTTGAGATATTGCAAAAAAAAAGTAGGTTGCGTCACGCTGTTACCCAAAAAGTAACAGCGTGACCAAATTGATATTGCTTAGATTTATTAGTGGTAAAAGATAATGCTGCTATTTAGCATCCATAATATAGCTCTATGGGTGAATGAAGAAGAAACAAAAAATAATTTCATTCCCATTCATATTTTTCCAGAAATATTAAAAATACCTGTTTTTAGGGTAACAGCGTGACATATAGATGACTACAAATGAAAGTCACTGAAGCAGAACAAAGAGCGAAAATGCCGAAATAGATATTTATCTGGTAAATTGAAGTAATGTTCTTACCAACACTGAAAGAAAATGTTATGAAAACCTATTTTTGCAGCTCCCTTAAGCTTAATATTTACAAGTATATTTTATGAAAATAATTGAAAATTAATTTATGCTAATTAATTCCTATGAAATAATAGTTTACGGCAAAATTTTTTTGGAACAAAATGCATTTCTGAATAGTTTGATCTTTAAGCTTTAATTTGATACCAAATATGTTATGATTCGACAAATTTGAACCAGAACGTCAATGACGTAGCGCTCATCCGCCATCTCGCAACATCAAATATCGCAAATTTCATGTGGTACACTTTTCAACTGGTCAAAAAATAAAAATGTGATGCCCTGGAAGGGACATAAAAATTAATTAAAAAAAAATTAGAGTGAAAAAAATATAAATTTGACGCCCCAGAAGAGACATGGGAACAAAAAAAAAATAAATAAATAAATAAATTTTAAAAAAATAAATAAATTTAAAAAAAATAAATAAATAATAAAATAATAATAATAATAAATAAATAAATAAATAAATAATAAAAATAAATAAATAAATAAATAAATAAATACAAAATTACCATAATTAATTAATGGAGAAAAATTTCAAAATTCTGTGTAGAAGTTTAGTGTACCAAAGTTAGCTCTACCAGATAAAACAAACCAAATCAAAATCGGTCGAGAAATGAAGGAGAAGAAGCATTTTTTGTGATTTTTGGAATAAATTTGCATAAATTACCATAATTAATTAATGGAGAAAAATTTCAAAATTCTGTGTAGAAGTTTAGTGTACCAAAGTTAGCTCTACCAGATAAAGCAAACCAAATCAAAATCGGTCAAGAAATGAAGGAGAAGAAGCATTTTTTGTGATTTCGAATAAATTTGCATAAATTAGCATATATAATGAATTTCACGATTCTGTGTAGAAGTTTTAAATCCCCCTCCTAGCCCTATCTTATGAAACAATCAGAATCAAAATCGGTTGAAAAATAACGAAGAAGAAGCATTTTGAAAATTGTGGACGGACGGACGGACGGAAGGACGGAAGGACGGACGGAAGGACGGACGGACGGACGGACGGACGGACGGACGACGGACGCCACGCCATGGCATAAGCTCATCGGGCCCTTCGGGCCGGATGAGCTAAAAAATGGGTGCTTATGTCAATGTTTGCTTGGAATTGCCCCACTAATGATTGATTAAACACAGATAATTAATTTAGTAATGATATAGGATCCTCATTATTAATATCATGATCATTACTGTCATCATCACCATTATCACGATTGAAATCATTATACAGTAGTCATTGCCACCATCATCATCATTATCATTATTATCATAATCTTTATCAACCTCATTGTCATCATCATCATCATTATCACCAGTTCACCACTATCATCATCATCATCATCACCGTCGTCGTCGTCGTCGTCGTCGGCATCATCATCATCATCATCATCATCATCATCATCATCACCAGTTCACCACCATTTTCCCCCGCACATACATGTTGTTATCATAGCCAATTTGTTCGCTGTCTACTAACGCTCCCCGTTTTTGCTGATACTTCCCTCAGAAATAAGCTGCCGTTAATACACCAGTAAATACGGTAGAGCTAACCAGCAACTTACCGGGAATGATGAGTTCCGCTTCGCGATCCAATCCCATGTCCAGCATGATCTTGCAGAGTTGTCTCCCCAGGTTTTGGCCCTTGTAAATCGACTGGTTCCTGTTTATCCAGTTTCTCAGAAAGAAGAACTTTTGCCTCGCCATGTCGTGCCACTGGCTCATGATCTTCTCACTGTCACTGGTCTTCACGTCGAGGCTGCGAGCCAGGTCCAATGCTGTACGCGGCATCTTTGCGATATCGGCAAGCAGCCCACCATCATCAATTTCTAACACAGAAACAATCAAGAAATATATCTAAGTGAGTTACAACGCTGTATGTGGCATCTTTGCGATTTAGGTAAATAGCACACCATCATCAATTTCTAACAAGACACAATGGGTGATTTCAAGTATGGTGTTTAAATCTGGTGTTAGTGTTTATTAAACACTAAATCGGGCTTAAACACCATACTTGAAATGACTTAGTGTTAGGATGGTGTTAACGTGATGACCTCTGATTTCACCGTTGTACAAACTTCCGTTTCCGACTGGCGGTGTTTATTGATATGGCAATATACTATCAGAGATGGTGTTGAGCTAGTGTTAGTGTTTATTAAACACTAACTGCAGCCTTAACACCGTACTTGAAATGAGTTGGTGTTAGAGGTTTGACCTCGTATTTCCGGCAGTGGCACGTGGTTGCTGGTGTTTAGCGTCGTCTGCTAATCTGCCCGATAGTGTTAGTGTTGAGCATGTATACGCAAAACTCCATAGAGATAACAACTTCCATAGGGATCGAAATGAAAGTCATTTCAAGTACAGATCGAGCTGGTGTTAGTGTTACTGTTGCTAGGTGGGCATTAAAATCACAATTCTGAACTGAAATGGTGGTGTTTTTGTTTGTCTGAGCATGTAAAAAGGGTGTCAACCTAGATAATTTTTGAAGTTTTACTTAAGTGAAGATTATGAAACGCAATGCAAATCTTATTTTTTAAATTAATGTATTGATTTGAATATATATAGTAATTTAAAGAAATAAGGTCATACAATTCATATTTTCATTATTTTATAATCAAACATTAGTTTTCACTACATAAATTCTTTAGACCATTTGGAATAATAATACAACAAAGCAAAATTTGAATAGCCAGGTTCTTCCTTATGTTTATATTGTTGTTAACATTAATTATTTTATGTATTTCTTGTCTAATTATACACCCGCCACCCCCCCCCCCCCCCCCCCTCCCCCGAAAAAAGTCACTAAGCACTGGGAATTGTCTGTACATCTTTGACATTTTATTACAGTGAACTTATAATTGAGTTAAAAACTGTAGTAAATTTGTTGTGAATAATGGCTAAAAAAAAAAAATAAATAAAAAAAATAACCACACCGGGGACTCGAACCCACTTCTATGATTTATCTGGTTAAGTGATACACGTGCGACAGGTCTTAACCCACTCGGCCACCAAGCCAAGCACCTAGTGATCACGTGACCGATTTTAATAAAGTATATCATGTTACATACTATTGGTATTTACTCGGAACTTGCTACCGTGCTGTCACCGGGATTTATGCCTACATCTTCGGCTATGCAAACCGTTAACGCTAGCCATATGTCTCAGCGCGCGACGGGCATTCAATTTTTAGAAGAGAGTCACGCACATTTCTTGCGAGTTTAGTTACAAATTTCACTAAAAATAGGGAATATTCACTAAAATCGTATCGACCAAGTGAATGGTTTGAATGTTTTTTTTTAAATTATAGTATTCAATACATGTATGTGGTAAATCTTCATTACGGCTTGCTCTCTAATTCGTAACCATGTAAGCGTTTTCGTTACCATTTTAAGGGTGTTCGCGTGATTTTGTCTCTGGTGTTGACAAACACTAGCGATACTGATCGATTACTACTCAAGGTCATCACGATTAAAAAGTTCGTGACCTTAGATGCTTAATCTGGAAGCTGGTGTTTAGCTCAGATTAGAGGCAGTTTTTCACCCTCAACACTAACACTAACCCCAACACCATACTTGAAATCACCCAATGAAGAAATATGTCTAAATAAGTTCCAATCCTGTACGCGGCATCTTTGCAATTTCCCCAAGTAGCGCACCATCATCAATTTCTAACACAGAACAATAAAGAAATATGCCTTAGTGAGTGGAAAAAATAAGTTTAATTTTCTGAGAATACTATTCAAGCCTGCCTGCAATGAATTAGCAACTCTCCAATTAGTTTTACATGGAACTCTAGGTGAATTAACAGGCAGATGATACCCTGGGCCCCCATGTCCTTTATATACTGGGGGGTGTATTCTGAAAATGTAGCGGAGATAACAATTTTATCTAGCTAAAATAAAATCGCGCTAAATTTTTTTAAAATCGGTATTCTGAAAAAGATTTTAAGGAAATTTTAACGCTAACGCCAGTGTGCGTTGTAAATTAAAGCCACGCCCCTTGCTGCTCCTTTGACCAATGAAAATATCGCTTACATCGATATTTTTAATCATTTGCATATGATTTTTAGACCACGTGGGAATTACGCCGTGATTAAAGTTTATATTGCAAGTTTATGTATACTATTTGTTTGAACGTAATAATCAAGATACATTGTTGTATAATAATCTTACTGATAAAGTCGGACATGTGAAAAAAGATTTGTTTGGTCTCAAAGATTCATGTTGGAATCGAGTTAGTCGTTTTTGTCAATAAACTATTATAACATGTATTTAATAGAAGTGTCTTTTTCAAGTTGTCTTGTCATTGTTTTTGTACGGTTGTGTTGTCAGATGATTTGAATGAAAAATGATAACGAATTAAAGGCACTATAATTTCCGATATATTTATGGGGGGAAACGTAACACTCATGACTTCAAAATTCTGACTTACTTGTGTCCAAAATAAGCGTGTTTAATCTCATGCACGCGCAAAGTTTGCTAAAAGCGCGCGATATCTACACCCGTTATGTTTTAATAAATTTCATTTCATTTTCATTTCAGTCAATCAAACTATAAATTTGTTTTATATTATGTAATCAACTCAAATTATCCCAATGGCGGCACATAGAGCGAACAACTTACGGGCGGCTATCTGCGTGTTGATGCTCGTGGAGGAAACGTGCTCCAAGAAGCGCTGCCATAGGCATAGCTTACTTTTCAATTCAAGTCACGGAGATAAAACTGCTACTAAGTGATTTTAAATTCTGTTGTAAGTTTTATGTTAAAATTCTTTTCAGAATACCGATTTGCCTCATTTGCATAACATTTGCATATCTTCCATGCAACTACAATAAATTTTAGCACTGGCTAAAAATTTGTAATGACGTAGATAAAAAAAAATCGCACAGCTTCAGAATACCGATTTCCTAAAAAAAATTATAGTGACGTAGATACAATAAATATTAGCTTTAAATCGTTTTCAGAATACACCCCCTGGTCTTTGCAAGTTACATCTTTGGTAGAGATTTTCAAGCATAGTTATCAATGGTTTGGGGACAGCATTTAGTGTCAAACCTTGCAACATCCCACAGGCCTGCAACAGATTATTTGATGCAGGTATGTATGGTGGCCCTGAAGGGACATCGTGAATCGTGTGAACTGTGATGCCAAATTCACGACGAATATGCGACGTCATGAACTTTGATGCCAAATTCACGACGAAATATGCGACGGTCGTGAACTTTGTTGCAAAATTCACGATGAAATATGCAACGTCGTACATTTCGTCGTGAATTTTGCAACAAAGTTCACGATGAAATATGCAACGAAATATGCAACAAGTCGTATACTTCGTTGTGCTACATGCTTGAGCGGTATCCATTACCTCCTCGGTTTGTATGAGGGGGTTTGATTAAATGTGTACAGAGAATGGGACTACTATAGGGAGGAGAAGAAGGAGGGCATAACAATGTTTTATGGATGGCTAGGGATAGTCAAGGGGGGGGGGATGCGGGTTAAGGGATATAATGGAGTATATTATTACCTCCTCGGTTTGAGGGGGATTAATTAAATATAAACAAAGAATGGGTCTAATATGGGAGGGGAGAAAGGGGGAGAGCATAGCAATGTTTTATGGATGGCTACGGATAGTCAAGGGGGGGGGGGGGGGGATGCGGGTTAAGGGGATATAATGGAGTATATTATTACCTCCTCGGTTTGAGGGGGTTTGATTAAATGTGTACAGAGAATGGGACTACTATAGGGAGGGGAGAGAGAAGGAGGGCATAACAATGTTTTTGGATGGCTAGGGATAGTCAAGGGGGGGGGGATGCGGGGTTAAGGGGATATAATGGAGTATATTATTACCTCCTCGGTTGAGGGGGTTTAATTAAATATGAACAGAGAATGGGACTACTATAGGGAGGGGAGAAGGAGGAGGGCATAAACAATGTTTTATGGATGGCTAGAGATAGCCAAGAGGGGGGGGGGGGGGGGGGGTGCGGGTTAAGGGGATATAACGGAGTATATTATATACCTTCTCGGTTTGAGGGGGTTTAATTAAATATAAACAAAGAATGGGTCTACTATGGGGAGGGGAGAAAGGGGGAGAGCATAACAATGTTTTATGGATGGCTAGGATAGCCAAGGGGGAGGGGGGTTCGGGTTAAGGGGATATAACGGAGTATATATTACCTCCTCGGATTGAGGGGGTTTAATTAAATATGACAAACGAATGGGGTCTACTATGGGGAAAGGAGAAATGGGGAGAGCATAGTAAAGTTTTATGGATGGCTAGGGATAGCCAAGGGGCAGGGGGGGGGTGCTAGTTAAGGGAATATGAAGGAGTATATTTTACCTCCTTGGTTTGAGGGGTTTAATTAAATATGAACAAAGAATGTGACTACTATGGGTGAGGGGAGAAAATGGGGAGAGCATAGCAATGTTTTCTGGATGGCTAGGGGTAGCCAAGGGGGGGGGGGGGGGGGGTGATGGTTAAGGGGATATAAAGAAGTATATATTACCAATCCTTGGTTTGATGGGGTTTAATTAAATATGAACAAAGAATGGAACAACTATGGGGAGGGGAGAAAAGGGGAGGGCATAATAATGTTTCTGATGGCTAGGGGTAGCCAAGGGGTGGGGGGGGGTTACTGGTTAAGGTGATATAAAGGAGTATATTTACCTCTTCGGTTGAGGGGGTTTAATTAAATAGTAGTCCCATTCTCTTGTTCATAATTAATAATTTTAATTAAACCCCTCAAACCGAGGAGGTTAATATATACTTCTTTATATCCCCTTAACCGCATCCCCCCCCCCCCTTGGCTATCCCTAGCCATCCATAAACATTGCTATGCCCTCCTTCTTCTCCCCTCCCTATAGTAGTCCCATTCTCTGTACACATTTAATCAAACCCCCTCATACAAACCGAGGAGGTAATGGATACCGCTCAAGCAAGTAGAACAAAATTCACAACGAAGTATACGACTTGTTGCATATTTCGTTGCATATTTTATATCGTGAACTTTGTTGCAAAATTCACAACGAAATGTACGTCGTTGCATATTTCGTCGTGAATTTTGCAACAAAGTTTGCCATAAAATGTGCGACTTTCCATATTTCGTCGTGAATTTTGCTACAAAGTTTGCGATGAAATATACGACGTCGCATATTTCGTTGTGAATTTGGCATCAAAGTTCACGACGTCGCATATTTCGTTGTGAATTTGGCATCAAAGTTCATGATTCACGATGTCCCTTCAGGCCACCATAGGTATGCATTCACTTAACTTCCTGCCTACAGGGAGCCTGAGGCTGTTTCACAAAGATACTAAGTTAAACTTAACATTATCGTAGGGCACTTGAAGCCTTGGAATAAGACATATTCAAAAGCAAACAAAAGCAAATATTTGAGACTTCCCAACAAAAATTTATATCAATAATTTCAAGGTTCCTTGATAATAACAAATATAACTGAATTGTATCAAAATGTATGCATTTTAAACGAACTGTTTCAACAATGTTTCAAAGAAACTATAAACATCTTTCCATAATTGTTAGGTCCAACTTAGAGTTAAGTTCAACTTAGAATCTTTTTGAAACACCCCACTGGTCTACCATGTATAAATTCTATGGGAATGTCAATAGCTAAGATAGGAAGTTTTACCTTTGGGTAATCCTATTCTCTGAGTTCTTTCAGGGGGTTTCCACTCGGGCATCGCTGCCTCCTTCTTCAGATCAATCTGTCCCGTCCAATCGTCTCCTGGATGTCCCACCATGCTCGCAGCTCCCTCGTATTTGTACTTCATGAGAACAGCGTGGAGTTTGCGCTTGCCCTCGCTCTCGGTGAGCACGCAGTGAGCACGCCACCACTTGAGCAGTCTGAGACAGTCAGGCTTGCGTCCCTTATCACTGTCAGAGCCCCCGTACTGCACTTGCATGGGGATGTCCAACGCTTTCGCGATGCTGTACTGGCTATCCGTGATCATGTTGGCAATTATCTCCAGGAACATGTCATCCATACCTGCATTTAAAGAGTAACAAAATTACATCACATGATAATAAAATGTTCATTCTACATTACTATTATTAAATGATTCTTGACAAAGTCGGTCGAGCCACAAATTGTTGATCTAGCAATTACTGTAAGAAAGCAACCATCCAGCTTCAACCCTCTACAAAAAGCCAGAATCCAAGGACAAGTTGTTTAACCTGTTCCCTTCTCAATTTTGCAATCGCATTTACGTTTATACAGGGCCCACCAGGTTCCCGTAGGCTATGAGCTGAAATCACTACTTTGGTATACAACTAACGAATGGGCTTCTTGTGATAGTCAAATCTATTACCGAGGTGGGCTCAAAATGATTATTACCCGAAGCGTAGCTGAGGGTAATAGTCATTTTGAGCCCTCCAAGGTAATAGATTGCCTATCACAATCAAGCACATTCGTTAGTTGTTTTATATCACTCATCAATATCAGTGATTGTGTTCAGCTATAGCAAAATAAGTGAAAATCTCTTTAATATTTCACAAAATCGCTTGTAAATTTTGATATAAAAATTAATCGACATTAATGAAGCCAGTATGAGCCTCCAGAACCACGGCGCATCTAATACGCTTAAAGTCATTGTTATTTTGCGCATACAATCACAAAGACGCAAAACTGAGTGCGCACCAACGCGCTGGCAGTTGCGCACATACGCGATGAATGCGTGCTAGCGCTCCCACGGATGTGCTTATTGGCTGTCTTGGCGTTCTTCTTCCTAGGGTGTTAGTTTTTACCAGCAATGTCAATCACGGGACTAGAACGTGTGCGCCATAGAGTACTGCACAAATTTGATCGCGTGTGCATTTTGCTAAAACACATGACCTATGGGACGAACGCGTAACAAACTTTTAGTGTTAGTTTTTGCCATCAAGCCCGGTCACGTGATTGCGCGTGTTGTCCAAAACTATCATTTGTCAAATACAATTGTAAAACGATCTTATGAGGGATATAATACTCTATAAACATGAGTCTGAACAAATCAATAATTGAAATAATTACCTTTCACTACCAAGTTGGCCAAATCATCTTTCCCACAATGCTGCAGGGCTTTTGACAGAGGGTCAAGTAGGTCGCTATTGGAGTCTCTGCGAAGTTTCCACTTCGTTAGCACCAGGTATGTTGATGATATCGGGTCACTCTTGTCAAGCTCACCAAGCTCAACTTCGGAAAGGCCCAGTTCTATGCCAAGCTTCTTCCAGCAGTCCTTGGCAGCATTGCTGATGTGCTCTAGGACGTCGCCAGTCAGGCCTGGAAAGACAAGCAGGGTTTGAAAAGATTCCCGAGTAGTGGTACTTTTTGAGAAATTGTTAATGAGAGTTTTTGTGTTTGGATTAATTCCATGGTAAAGTCCCTTTTATTTGGTTTTTATTACGTAATTCACCTCCACTGTCCATATATATTCTTATCATTTCTCTCAAAAAATTATTTGTCCCCCCCCCCTTGGCCAGCATCAGAATGTTTTCTAACATAAAACTGCACCATGCATAAATATCTGTGTGTGAGTAACTTCAGGCATTTGAATATAATCAGTTTTGCTTAATCAGGGTAGGAAGTGCTGCTTTTTTACTGTCCTCCCAGAGGGTTGTCTGTGTGAACAGTAACAAAAAATAAGTCACTACCCTGACTACCCTGACTCATTATTATCATCATAACTATTAGATACCGATCCTGATTATTAAAGGGGACCATCACGCAAAGATATCAAATAGATATCAAACATTTTGCAAAGGGTTGTGTTATTCATAAACAATGCAATTAATTACCACCACCTACAGAACCATTATTATTTCATTATATTAAACATTTGCGAGTGCGCCAATGCTATTCACGAATACATTTGGAGACAATAGAATTCATTCGCTATGGACAAAGGTAGTCTTCGTACGTGCAGACCCATGAACACATGCTTGAATTGTGATGCGTTTTCCAAATTTTTTTTTTTTCTTTCTGGAAACATATTTTTTCTGAACTTGTTGATGGAATGGACTACTGAAGATGTTACCTTTCATTTATAAGAATATTATTTTTGGGTCGTGGTACCCTTTAAGGAGAAGAGATTGCTTACCTCTGCAGACCTCTAGAGCCAGATACTCCATGCCGATATCGCCCAGAGCTTTGGCCAGCATCAGCTGCTTGTCGATCTCATAGCTCAGGGTCATCCTCCAGTCCAGGAGCATGTTGTACACCCGCTGTTTGGGATGAGGGTCCTCCGTCTGGAGCTGGGACAGGTGGTCCTGGTCCAGACCAAGACTTCGACCAAGCACTTTCCAAACAGTCTCATGGATCTTTCCGGCTACGTGCTCTAGCATCTGCTCGTCAAGGCCTTGAGTTTTTGTTGGACAGAACAGAAAGAAAATATCGTCAGTGGACAAACATCTAGCATCTGCTCCTCATAGTTTTTGTCGGACAGAAAAAAGACAAAATAAGTGTAATGTATGAATGAAGGGTGATTTATTAGCATGAAGGAACAATTATTTTCATGTGGTTCTATTCTAGACCAAGACCAAAACCTAGCACTACTTTTTAGTTTTCATATGCTCCTGTGGACCTGCTTTTCTATAATGCTCAAGCATCTGCTCATCAGGGCATAACAATTTTGTGAAGAATGACATTCAACAATCAATGAAAATGTATGAATGAATGAGGTACAAAATGGACAAGATGGACATGTAGGGCTGTTTTGCTAATAATTAAAGCATCTGCTAGTCATCATTTAGTCCTTTAGGGACTATTCAAACACTCCAGTCTAATCATACCTTGTTCTAATTCGTTGGCCAGCCAGCATAGTTGTGTCTTGCGGCAGGCGTGGACGAGAGGGCCAAACTTGTCCCGCGAGCTGGCCATCTGCTCCTGCCACTTCTGGAGCATGCTCAGGGTGCATTCCCTTGGTGTCTTGTTGAGGGAGGCGATTTGCGTGATCTCCTTGTTCGTTAACGACAGGTTTTCCGCCAGCTCCTTCCAGGCGCTGGTAGACCGACTGGCAACGGCTCTTAAGACATCGTCTGGCAAGGTAACTGCATTTGAGACAACAAAAAGAAGAACACAAATTGAAGTCATTAGAGCAAGTTTGTAAATGGGATTTGCCCTCTAATTTCACCCTCAAAATGCAATTTCAGCACATCAGAATTCCATATTTGACATGTCTGTGGCATTTTGTCAACCAGGTGGTCCCAAATGAATGGACATATTGCATATACATTTTAAAATAATTACATTTTTGTCAAATAGATTAACCAGTAAAAGAATTACACACGCTGCAATCATTCCTGCAAACAGAGTGCACATTTTCCACTCCCTAGGGAGTATTCAAGTCAGTCGCCTAGTAATAGGCGCACACATTGCTAAGCAACCACTTTATTTCAATAAACTTACGTCTACTGACACTTCTGCTGTAGATGGGAACATTTTTTCTTTGACCTTTGACCTTTGATGACTTCTTCTCAGTCCTGGCTGTATCGGCATAAGTCTTAATTGGTTCTGAATTGTCTTTGGCTTTAGACTCTGGCATCTTGGTAAGAGCCAAGTCTGGCCGGCGTGCCGCTGCATGTTTCCCATTACCACCCTCCACGTAGGGAACCTGGTGCACTGCTGGCTCTGTCCTGTGACCTTTGACCTTCGTTAGCACTGCTTCTGTACTGTTTGGTCTGACCACGACAGGAACCCCAACGGATACTCCCTCTGGGAGATATTGCCTTGCTGGGTGGATCGGTACTGCCCCAGCGGACAAAGCTTTCCCTTGCATGTAATCGTCTTTAGACTGCCCGTAGGTCTGTCTGTAGGTGACCTCCGAAGGTATCGCCCCTGTTGACGCTGGCTTTATGTAATCCTGGTGCCCAAGTTGCCCAACTCCTCTATCGTGGGGTGGGTCTGCAGAGACAAGACAAAGTGACACAATGGTGAGGATAATGCTTCTGTACAAATATTACATGACGTAAAATCCTTGTTGCAGCTCTTCCCAGACTTTGGACATTTTTTCCGGTTATTGCTTCCTTTAGAATTGTTAGTAAATTTTATCAATTTGTTCAGCTGACATGTGTTTAACAGATGTTTTCTGACCCGGCTCACCCCAGCCTCAGGGTAAAGACTGCATGGAGCGAAATTCAAGGCAGGGGTTGTTTATTTAGAGACTAGAATAGACTGGGTCGGATCTCTTGAATGAAATTTGGAGGAACTCGGAGTCAGCTGCAGTACAAACATGTAATGAACAATGAATAGAAGCTTGGTAAGCAGTCAAGTGCCAATAAATTCATTCAACACACCTATATTGCATGCATTTAGAAAAAAAATCAGCAGATCTAATATCAGGGTTCATACCCTTACTTTGAAGTCAAATTCAATGACTTTCCAGGACCTTCCGCGCAAGAATTCCATGACTTTTACCCGATGTCTCACCATGGTAAACAAGGTTCCTAAACTCTGTTGTTCTTTTTGTAACAAATTGGTTGTATTCAAGTACTGAAGAAATGCAGATAAAATGAAATTCAATGACTTTCTATGACCAAAGAGATAATTTTACCATTTCCCTGACTTTCAAGGCCTCAAAAGCACAAGTCAAATTCCATGACTTTCCAGGTTTTGCAGGCCCTGTGTGAACCCCATAATTATGAGTATTGTGACCTGATTCAACGAGGTACTCAGAAGGTCAAGTCAAGGAGGACTACTTACAATCATCCGGTGAGGATGTTCTCCGTGCTTGCTCAGAATACCTCCCAGATGTGGAAGAGGCTACAGGTATCGGTGTCGGTGTCGGTGAAGATGGTTTCGCAGATGATGAAGGCTTCCACCTGGACATATCCTCTTTGTCATCAAACGACCACACCTTGTCAACACTCACTTGTCTCAGATGCGTTCTGCTTGAGCTAGGACGTGCAGAGTCCCTTTCTTCGGCCAAGCTGGGACTGGGATTGACGATATCCTGGGTTGACTTTGCTTCTGGAGTGTTTTCTAGCGATAGGCGATCGAAAGGTGCTGTCAGTGAGGAATCTTTGACCGTTTCTGTGACAATAAATGCAACAAAAATTAAGAAATAGCTGATGACGATAATGATGATGGTCAACGGCACTTGTATGTCACACTTTATCTGTTGCAAACATTCAAAGGTGCCTGCTCCTCCAATAGTTAACCTATGGTCTGCACATTTGCTTGAAAAGATGGGTTTTGTACATACAAAGTTGGAAGTTGGAAGGATTCTGTTTGACAGACATGTCTATCCATGACAGATAGATATTCCTTTCTTATTTCCGAAAAAAAAAACCCACCTGTGAGTAGTGGTACTGACATCAGTTTTGTAATACCTCATCAGTTTCAATGGCAAAGATAATATAAGAGTGTTCGATTCATTTATCTTTTCTCATCCTAGAAACTGCTAAAGCTCCCTGGTCTAGTGTCATGTTGTTTTAAAGGGATCTATGTTGATATGTGCAAAAAGTGATGAATGATTGATACAACGCATATTGTTGTTCTGATATGTTCACTGGGTATTGTGTAAACATTTATGGACGTTATATGACCGACTAATGAGCGAAAATGCAAAGTGATATTCACTAACACATTGCACTGACTTGGTACATGATTTTGACTATCCAGTGGATAGTTTAACATCTGAACACCTCAATCGTAAATATCTTTTTAACGAAAGGGAAACTCGAAAAGCCAAATCTGTCCCATGCTTCTATTGTTAATCGAATACAATAAGGTATGAGGGAACTGCTAGAATTCAAATTAGATTGTGAGGATTTGGGCAATGTTACTAGATCCCTTTAAAGACTGGCAGTGGGATGCTTCACTGTGGCTCACCATCTTGATCTATGCTAGATTTTGCACATGGCATAACACTGAGCTAGTGTGTATTTCGCACGGTGCACAAGTCATTCGCAAGATGACACCACATGTCTCATTTACGAATCAGAACTACCTTCATAGCATGTACCAGGTCTCTCCCTTCAGACAGACCCTTACAATGTCATCAGTTGTCTTTCCAACTAGAACAGCTTTTAGTGAAAGGGCAATTTTTCTTTTCCATCCAATAGTTCTAACCTCTAACCTGGGATTAGTCCCCCAAATACTTGACATGAGTCAATAGAGAATGCATATAGCAAAATCAAACCATCTTCAATGAGTCAATCACAGTGGTTTATGTATAAATATTGAAGATTTTCCTTACAGAATGGAACAAAATATAAGCACCTACATGTATGTACTTTGGTGTGATATAAAATATCTTGTGATTCCATAAGAATTATTAGATTATAACTTGTACTTGGAGATGAAAAATAAATATTATAAGGAAAATATAACAAGCAGAATGTTTGAGCTTGAAGTGCAATGAAGATGTTTAATTCCTTTATATATTTACTGTTCAGGCAGGCAAAAAATAAAATCAATCAATCGTGTAACTCTGCCAAAATTATTGTATTTTGGTTACAAATTGGATAGAACTATTTTTTTACCTGAAGACAGACTTCTCATAACATGGGTGGCAGGAACTAGCATGGTTCTCTCAGGACGTGACGGATTGAACAGTTTCTTTCCATGGTATGTCCCATCGCTGAATTTTCTACACCGCTGGCCCTACAGGGACGAAAGACAAATGACAAATGAATCTGTGTTTAAGCTCTGCTCAATTAAACCGTTTGATTGATTTTGGTATAAAATGTATTATCCTTAGACCCAAGCATGAGTATTTTCGAGAACCAGTCCTAAATGGGTTAATACTCCATCAGAGGGAATTTAGTCTTGATATGACATGCATTCTAAATACACCCCAGTCAGAGTTTGGTATAGAACGAGTTCTGAATATAAGAACATTTTACTTAGAGAAATATACAATACTGTAGAAACAAGGAATGCTGTATTGACCTAATGACCTTTAACCTCATGATCTTAACAGATGAGCTTCTGGTGAGAATTCAGGATGATATCTTTGGTCATTCCATGGTAGAGGCATAAAGAGTCTATTCAATAGCTTTGAATTAAAGCTCACAGAATAAATTTGTGTGATTTGGTTGTAATATCAGCACTAGAAAGTACAAACAGAAGGAGTAGAACATTGGAATGCTTACCATCTCGATCCCGACTAAGTGCTCCATACCGGCCTCAGGTTTACCCCCCCAGACAACTATGCCACACTGGCTTCCTTCATCTGTCTCCACGCTGACCCAGTCCCCCATACTCAGGTCACACTCATCAGCTGTAGAAGTGACTGACAAGGGAGATTTCAAAAGGAACAAAAACAGGTTTAATTCATTTTTGTTTACTGCTGCTTGTAAGTTTAAGGCTTTCTCCACCACACTTCCCAGAGCATATATGAAACAATTTGTTTAACTCATCAAAATGTCCTCAAAGAAATTCAAAATCACAGTGAAACTGGGTGTCGATCTGTAATTGATACCTATTGATCAAGGGGACGGGGGGGGGGGGGGGATGATCTATTCATTCATCCCCCTGATCAACACCCATGCTAGATTGAGATTATGGCAAATGACAATTGTTGCTTCAGGATTATGAGGGCCAAACTTAATGATGAGAAATTAACATATTAACATCAAATACAAATCCTGATTTGTTTGGACTATTCCGTAACATTTGGAAAGTTGCTACATGTCTCCTTATACTCTCATTTGGTGTTAACAACATTTGTTTTGATTTTGCTGTTTTTTGTGTGCTTACTTTCACTTCTTATTTCGCCAACACCAGCATCATGGAGCAAACTCTCCGCAGGAAGTACGCTCTCCTTGGGTACGAGAATGGTGCGCCAAGGATTCTGGGGCTGAAATAGCCGCTCCCCTTTGTGGGTCCCATCTGTGGCCTCCCGTTTCCTCACAGCATGATCCTGTTGGTAAAATAATACACAAACAGAAAAAAGATCATAGAATCACAGAAATTAAACAAAGTCGAGAGAAGTTGAGAAAGTATGCAATATCATTGTGCGGGTTTGAACAGTACCTGATAACCATGGTAAAAAATAGTGCCAAAAAGTGTCACTCTAAGATTATTTTTATGGGTAAAATCTGGGAGTAAAAATGGTTGAAAAGCCAGTCTTACCAATTCAATTCCGACCAATGCTTTCTGATCAATGCTGGAATGGCCACAGTACACCACCACACCCTCTTTCCTACCATCTTCAGTGAAAACACACACGCGTTGTCCTTTCGCTACCTCGCACGGATCGAAGACCAACTCTGCAGGAGCATCTAAAGGGACATGCGGCTTCTTGTAATGCCGCTTTTCTTTATGATGTAAGGAGTAGCGGGGACGTAATTTGCTGATGGGGACGAACATACCACAGTCTTGCTCGCATTTGAAGAAACAAGAATGTCGGAAAACACCGTCTGTAGTGCCTGAACCTCGGTACTCCTGGATTGAGAGTATAATAAATCATCCCAAATAAATATCTAATATTCATTTAATATTGTTATGACCGTTTAAGAACAGAATAATCAAACACTTTCTCTTCTATATATGATTATGATTTCAAAAATCACAACGAAACATGCAATTCATGATGCTAAAATGGAACAATGTACCGTGTGAATCAATGCTTTACAAAAACCTCTAGGAAAATGAGCAAATAGTTAATAAACAAATGACAAAGGATAAATCAGAAAACACATTGTCCTTTTTTAAAAGACTGGTGGTAAAGATATATTAGATTTATTTGTTTACCTTTAAATAGGATCACTCAAATAAGTATGAAAACAAAAGGTAGTTTGTCATGAAACTATATAATTATGCACTAAAAATGTCATTAAAAAATGAATAAACTACAATATTTTACCTCAAGTTCGATTCCAAAATGAATGCCAGGCTGTTCAGGCAGAATTCCTATGTACCGAATGATTCCTGCCACATCTTGCGTCTTGCCATCAATCTTACATGTCACATACACCCAGTCGCCTCTGACAGCAGTCTGTCCAAAGGTCAAAGTTTTCTTGTCATGGGTATAGATGCCATAACGATCGATTTTAGACGTCACAGCAATTAACAAGTCCTTCTCTATAAATTGCAGAGGAGAAACGTCGGATGAGAAGCACTCAAACTCAATGTTATCATCAAGAGATATGACCATCAGTCTAGGGGCACCGTCCGAGGCCGACAAAGGTCTTCTGGACGATTTTTTGAGAAGCGTGCCCTTCAGAACAATTGCTGAAAACCGTTTCCTTTCCAAGAGAGTGTCTTTGCCTCTGGGGTAGGCCGTTTTGTCGCAATTCAAGATGTAAAACTTGTCACCGTTCTTCTTCGATGACTTAGCCATGCTAATTGTCACATCCTTCACAGCTATGTTTTCAGGCAAGCCAAGTGTCTTGTTCATTTTCCCCACACATTTCCAGACTCTATAAATATATCTGAAGGAAAAGGATAATATAACAATATTATTAGTATGGAATACAGATAAGCAATCCAAGATAGAATTGCCAGCGATGATTGGATTAAAGATTTTATGCTTACTATGCTTACTGTCAGCACAAACGAGTTTGCTTGGAATGCATTCGTTTGCATCTGAATGTGTGCATTCATTATTATTATTGCATGCGACAATAAATCATTGATTGTTTCATATCATATTACAGTTAACAAATCTGGGGCCCGTTGCAGAAAGAGATACAATCGATTGTAAGTTGCAATTAATCGTAAGTCAGATCACGTGTTCTAGATGCGCAAATTTTCTGACTTACGATCAATCGTAACTTACAATCGATTGTATCTCTTTCTGCAATGGGGCCCTAGTCTGATAAATATACATATATAAATATATAAATATATAAATATATATAAAAATAATTTCTTGGGCCCCTGTTAAATTAACTGAACTTATCAACTCTGTTGGCCCCACAGATGCGCTGAATACATTGTGTAGTGCAGAGGAAAACTGGCAGAAGTACAATAAGTGGAATAATTGGGGACCAAACTAGGCCATTTGTGAAATTTTACTTGCCTCCGGCAATAGGGCAAGTGCTAGTGTCGAGCCTGGTTTAGCCATCTCCCATCTACAATCTAGGTTATATCATTTACAATTTCCTTGTAGCACAATGCATACTTGTTAGAAACTTCTATTCTCAGACACCAACCATCAGTGTTGGATGACTCGAGGCCGGCCTCGGCCTCAGCCTCGGACTCGGACTCTGGGACCCCGGCCTCGGACTAGGACTTGAAGGTCGCGGACTGGATGACTCTGGCCGAATCCAGCTCAAGGCCGGTCAATGTTTAAGTGTATGTTTGTCTGTATAAAGGGATTCCTTTTAATCACTTGATTGGGTGATAGATCAATTGCCTTTGGTAAAGAAAAGGAATAAATGTAAAATAGAAAAAAATATATTTATATACATCTAGCGCATTTGATATTATAAGGGACCAACAGTGTTTGACAGTTCAGTCGTAAATGAAGCCTGGAAAAAATATATATAACTATAAACAATAAGCATGGTTAACAATTCATAATTCGTGCCTCTTCAAGACTTCAGAATCAGCATTCAGTTCAAAGTCAAACTCATTCTTTTTTTTTCCTAGTTCAGAAGAATGTTAGAGTATGTGTATGTATAGCACAGCTACTCTGTAAATGGTATGTTGTATGACCATTTGACAGGCTGACATACAATATCATTGTGGCAAATGGTGTATCTTAAAGGGAGAGATCCACTTTTGCAAGCCAAAATTCAAAAGTTGCGAGGTTATTGTCTTATATGAAAGGAAATGTCATTTAATAGCATGCCTGAAAAAATTAGGGCTTGAAATCTCTTTTTCGTGGAGTTATAGACCTAAAACTGAATAAACTGAGGGACGTCGGTTAATTATGTACATACGTATTTTTGGCCGGTGATTAAGTTCGTACATAGATTTCACGGAGTGCCAGATCGGTATGCATGACCCCTACGTGACCCCCGCTAGCTACGTGAGCCGCGCATAAGTACTAATGTGTGAGCGTTTACCAAGCAAAATACCCAAACTTCGCTTAAACTGACTACATGTAATTATATATTCTTTCTTATTGAGATCTTTTTCCGTGACATACGTTAACAAATGTCGGCTGCACAATACCTTTACGAGCATTAGTACTATATTGTTGTAATATTATGCTAAATCAGTTGAACTCCTTTATTGACCGATATATAGTTTAAATGGAGGGACGCATTCGTTTTTCATTCGTAGAATCCAAATTAGAGGGCTGTTCGCTCTGATTTTTTTTTTGCGTGTTACATTGATCCCCATCCGTCAACTGAAAGCTGTTCAGATGTTTTGTAAAAGTGGATCTGTATAGTATCGGTATAGTAATGTTTGTACGTGAGATGTACAGTATATTAGTAACTTTTAGCATTCAGAAATTTGTTTGTAACATGATGTTTACTTTATAAAATACATGTTTTCTGTCTGCAAACGACAGTCGGAACGTTATGCATATGAATGCATCAGGACGTTTGTATAACATAATATAAACAAATGTCTGAATGATAAATGTTACAGTTACACGTCTCATACAGCCTTTACAGGACAGGGGGGTGTTTCACAAAGATCCTATTAAAGTTGAACTTAAAAAGTTTGGTAAACAATTGTAGCCTTGAAATAAAATATATTCAAAAGGAAAAATGCAAGTATTTTAGACTTTTCATAAATTTTACA
The DNA here is from genome assembly GCA_037951105.1 of Echinarachnius parma. Lineage (NCBI taxonomy): Eukaryota > Metazoa > Echinodermata > Echinoidea > Clypeasteroida > Echinarachniidae > Echinarachnius > Echinarachnius parma. The sequence continues at coordinate 33,357 of JBAMJV010004116.1, read as the reverse complement.
CGAAGAACATGAAACCTCCTTGGTAATTAGAAAAATATTAATGATTTGAAACAACATTTTATGCTTTTTAAAAGTATTTATACAATTTGTTAAGTTAAGTTCAACTTAGGATCTACCTTGGTCTCTTACATAACGTTCCTCTGTTCTGAACTACTTCTTCCCCACTTCCCACATTCTAAAGACTAAACTAGACTTTAAAAATGGTAAAGTAGAACTCACAAAAATATGCTTATTGTGAGGTATGATTTCAAGATTAAGCATTCATATTAAGTTACCTTTTCCATTATTTAGCGTTATCTGACATGAAGTCATAATGTATGGTAAGTATCGGCAATGTATTAGGCACTGCTTTTTAAAACCGGGACCCTGCGTAAAATTTGTGTTTGCGCGTGTTGTGAAAAATCGCGCATGTGATATTGCGCGCTACCCATACCTGTTCTGTCATGTGTAAAATACTCTGAATGTTACACATGACAAACTATGTGGTACTATTATTCTATTCAATACCGGTAGCGTCGGGGCGTAACCATTAACAACTGGGTCAAAGTGAATTCGCGAACACCCCTCGCGCAATGAATGTACACTGCATGCAAAGCCGCGCGAAAAAAAATGCACTGCCACAATGCAATTCTGTACATAGATATAATATGCACGAACAGTATTGGCGAGGACAGCCGGTGGCGCTACCCTAACTTACAATGTAGAAACTACACTGGTCATGCTGGTCAAAATTTTGAGGAGAAATAATGCGTAGATCGACAGCTAGAAGTAAATTTGTGAAATTATGTCAACATCGCACAAGAAATTTTTAGTTGCGTGCATTGTTAATGAGACTGAGAGTGGAGGGGTGCTGGTTACGTGACCGTAACCCTATACTTTGGCTATTTTTACGTGAGTTTCGGTAGCGCATGTGCATACCCGACTTATAAATATTTCCGATTTATAAATAGACTCATAGCCACTAAATCTGACCTACAAATGTATAGCCACCAAATTTAGGGTTAGGGTTAAGGCACCAGCTGTCCTCGCCTATACTGTTCGTACATATTATATCTACGTGCAGATTTGCATGTTTGCGCGAGTGCATATTTTTTTCGCGCGGCGTGCCATGCAGTGTACATTAAATGCGTGAGGGGTGTTCGCGAATTCACTTTGACAGCACTTTGACCCAGTTGTTAATGGTTATAACCGCACTACCAGTATTAAATACAACAATAGTACCACGTAGTTTGTCATGTGTAACATACAGAGTATTTTACAAATGACAGAACAGGTATGGGTTAATGGTTAGGGTTGAAGCAACCAAAAATTAAATTATATATCCCCCTAAACCAAGACAAAACTCCTTCATGTCCATTCACAAACTAAGGGAGGCGAGTTAGCTCAGTCGGTAGCGCGTCAGACTTAGACGCAAGAGATCTCCTGTTCGATCCCGACCATCGGATAATACTTTTTGTATGAGACAGTCACACCTCATGCACGCTAATCGGAATACAAGTCGAAAATTTCGGGTTTGCGCATGCGCTACCAAAACTCATGTAAAAATAGCCAAAGATAGGGTTATGGTCACGTAAGAATAGCCAGTGTTTTAAAAAACAGGTGCGGTTCGTTATTCCGAACACGCAAATTTCGTATACCTGCTCGGGTTCGTTATTCCGAAAATGAAATATGAAATGAAATTTATGAAATTAAATTTATTTACCAATTGAAAACATTTACAATATAATACAAAGATTCCGCAAAATTAAATCTTCTTGGTAAAAAAAGGAACTAGTTATAGCACAAAATGCTAGTTGGTCTAGCCCTTATAAAAATATGCATTAAAATAGTATTGGAATTATAAGCACAATAGACAACGCAGTTGTCACATAGACATAAAGTACGTGCTCATACAAAATACAGAATCAAGAATGCCGAACATAATGTATATACAAATGGAAAAGAATCATTTTGAATCTAACAAATAACCTTTCAACAATTTACGAAACGTGTGTCTTGACATTTTACTTTTTAAATTATTTGGAAGTTCATTCCATATTTTTGGTCCGATATATGAAATGGATTGTTTTGCTAATTCTAATTTTACTGGATCTATTTTGAATTTATCATCATTTTTACTTCTAGTATCATAACAATGATCAATGCGAGTACAATAAGTAACTATACTTTGTGAGAGTTTATCGTTTATCAAATCAAACATCACTGTTCCTATGACATATTTGTATAACTCAAAAATATTAAGGACAGATAATTCCATAAATAATGGAGCTGTGTGCTCCCTTGGATTCTTGAAACATATTGCACGCATGGCTCTCTTTTGAAGCAAACATATCTTCATTAGATACGACGGATAAGTTCCACCCCAGACTTCTAGGCTATATGTGTGGTTCAACAAGTGTAAAGTACAACAATTTTAAAATTCTTTTAGGCACAAAATGTTGTATTCTATATAATACACCTATGTTCTTTCTCAAGGAGACACAAACAGAATCAACTTGTTTCTTCCATGTTACATTTTCATCAATATTTACTCCAACAAATGAAGTATAAGGAACTTTTTCAATTGTTTCATTATTCATTACAATATTACCAAGAACATCAATTTTCCTGCACCTACTTTTAAATATGATGTACTTAGTTTTCATAGTATTAATAGTAAGTTTATTTTCTTTACACCAGGTCATTATCAAATCAATATCATTTTCCATCTCAATCAAATTAATAGCATCTCCTACACCCTGAAAAGTATGAAATAAGCTAGAATCGTCTGCAAAGAGATGGAAATTAAAATAATCGAACGAGTTAGGAAGATCATTTATATAAATAAGGAATAACGTTGGACCTAACACAGATCCCTGGGGAACTCCACAAGTTATTGGTAGTTTGTCTGAATGAATATTATCATAATCAACAAATTGAAATCTATTAAATAAATAATTCCTCAACCAAATTAGAGGCATTCCTCTCACTCCGTAATGCTCTAATTTATATAATAATATATTGTGATTTATAGTGTCGAACGCTTTAGCAAAGTCTAAAAAGAGTCCAACCGTTGTTATTACCCTGATCAATATCATGACAAATTTGCTTTAACAGATTTATTAATGATAATTTAGTACTATAACCAGAACGAAATCCATATTGGTGTTCATACAAAACAGTATTATCATTAAAAAACTTTATCAATCGATTATTTGCCACTTTCAAATACTCTCAAACTCTCAAACACTCTCAAATACTTTACTTAAAACAGGTAAAATAGAAATAGGTCTAAAATTACCAGGTGTGTCTGTACTACCTTTTTTATGTACAGGAATTACCTTTGCAATTTTCAATTTATCAGGAAATATACCAGTTGAAATTGATAAGTTTATTATATAAGCCAATGGGTGAGAAACGTAATTAACAGCATCCATCAAAATACCAACGGGAATATCATCAAAACCACAAGCTTTGTTTCTTTTCAAGGAACAAATTATATTTTGAACTTCAGTATGAGTAACGGGTAAAAAATAAAATGTATTAGATACTTTCTGACCCAAAAATGTATGAAAGGTACCATTTGTATCACCAATTTTATCAGCTAAATTTTCTCCAATCTGTACAAAGAAATTATTAAACATTTCACACATTTTTTGGGGGATACTAGATTCTTCATATACACCATCAATATTCATTCCCAACTTTTCTACTCTGCTTGATTTTCCTCCCTTTTTATTCAAAATGTCCTTTATATGCGTCCATACTTTTTTGAGTTACCTTTATCTTTTACAAATAATTCTTCATAGTATTTTTTCTTCGCATATCGCAATACATTGGTCAATGTGTTTCTAAACTTTTTCTATTTATTCAACTTTTCATCATCATGGTTTGACAATATAGATTGCTTATATAACTTATACTTGGTTTTAATTGACTTTAAAATAGCTTTAGTAATCCATGGTTTCTTAATTTTCGGATTAGGACTACGAAATTGTAAAGGTGCATGTTTATCACAAATCCTACGAAATATTAACAAAAACTTATTGTATGCATCATTAACATCATTTGATTCATATACCTCATACCATGTGATCGTTTCTAGATCATCACGTAAAGCTTGAACAGAATATTGCTTATAACTTCGACATTTTCTCCTAGTTTCATTAATTAACGTTTGTTTATCAAAATAATTATGGAATATTGCATAACAAGGTAAATGATCTGAAATATCAACAAATAGAGTTCCTGAAGTTATTTCACATAAACTAATGTTTGTATAAATATAATTGATTAGAGTTTGACTGTCAGAAGTAATACATGTCGGCGAAGAAATTAGTTGTTGGAGTCCATAATTTCCATCATCGTCTGAAGCTCATTTGACCTTTCATTAACAATATTCAGATTCACATTAAAATCCCCAACTATGATACACTGAAACTTGTCTAATTTCATATCATGAAGAACACTATTCATATCATTTATAAATTCATCATAATCACTGTCTGGCTTCCTGCTATAGACTACTCCAAATACAATTATATTATCGTTTGTACTAATCTTCAACCAAAGCGACTCTGTACTTGAGATCGTAATGTTCAAACGCGTATACAATAAAGACGAGTGTATATAAGCTCCAACACCTCCTCCTCTCCCATTCTCTCTGCAGTTGTATTCAAGCTTATAACCATCAATATGAAACAAATTAGGGTTTAGAATATTCCACGTTTCAGTTAATGCAAAGAGCTTAAAATTTGAACATACATTGAAATCAAAGAAAAGTTTAAAATCATAAAGATTTGCATTTACAGAACGAATATTTAAATTTAAAAACTCCAAGTGCAGAAGCAAACAAATGTTTATTTAATTCATCAGCATTCAAATTTTGATTAGTAATGTGAAATAATTTGTTGTTCGTCATTATATTCACACTATTCATTAACAATGTTAATCCGAGCATTTTTGCATTATTCCGAAGGTTCGTAATTCCGAAGGTTTGTTATTCCGAAAATGAAATCGGGTTCGTTATTCCGAAGGTTTGTTAATCCAAAAATGAAATAGGGTTCATTAGTCAGAAAATGAAATCCGGTTCGTTATTCTGAATGTGCGCTAGTCCAAAAATGAAATCAGGTTTGTTATTCCGAAGGTTCGTTAATCCGAAAGTGAAATAGGGTTCGTTAGTCCGAAAATGAAATCGGGTTCATTATTCTGAAGGTTCGTTTACGTTTACCACACACACGTGCAAACACACACACACATACACAATGTAAAACTGACAATATACTATAATTTTTGGACTAACGAACCCTATTTAATTTTCGGACTAACGAACCCCATTTCATTTTCGGATTAATGAAAGATCTTCAGAATAACGAACCCGATTTAATTTTCGGACTTACGAACCCTATTTCATTTTCGGAATAATGAACCCGATTTCTTTTTCGGACTAACGAACCTTCGGAATAACAAACCCGATTTAATTTTTGGACTAACGAACCTTCCGAATAACCGAACCCTCGGAATAACGAGCTGTAACCCCCAAAACACCGCGATCTTATGAGTCATGTCTTCATGATCATGCAAAATTGCCAAAAATCAAATTAACAGCCGCGTTCTAAAGTTTAAGAATACGATATCTCAAAATACGAGAATCCCAGGCCGAGGCCAAGCCCAAGCAAGAATTTATTAATTTAAATAATTAGAATTTAAATCGCAAATCTGATCATCGCATTGGAAAGTATATAAGGGTGCCGATGTGTAGATCACTCAACCATAATCCATACTCTATATAACTATGTAAGCATATCGATTATAGCGTATTGCATGGCGTAAATTGTAATTAAAGACGTAAGTTATTTAACTAAGCATGATCAGTCCCACATGTGAAAAATGGTGCTGGTTGTAAATTTGGATTATGTTTCAGTTCATATATTCCGTGATTTTTGTTAATTATTCAAGTATTACGTTTTGATTTTAATATATTCTTTGAATATCTTGCTTACATACCATAGCATATGATCAAGATGAACAGTGGCTTATGTACAAAGTCGAATTTTTCTCCAAGTTCTCCCCCTATTTTGCGGAAAGTCCCCCAACGCCTTGGTTGCCAATTTACACATTTACAATTCTAATTCAAGTAATGTATACCGTTAGTTTCGATTTTATACTGATTTAGAGAGTAAAACCTAGTGTTTTATAAAATAATTTTATTTTGGTCTTAAATTAATGAGATAAGACACAGTTTTGCAAAATATCTATTGAATTGCTTATTTATCCGGAAAAAACAGGGAGCATACCCTTACGTCATATTGAATACCCGTCATATTATACTAAGAATGTGTCGACATGTCAGGGGAATCCCCCGAACAGGCTATGCGCCTGCGCTGCTGCATGCTGTCAAAGACTGTAGAATTGCTGTGCATGCACAGCGCACTAACATTGCCATGATTGCCATGATTGGCAATGTTTATCATGTTTGTTCCGACATTACATCTGACTGATTGTAGAAAGTGATTTATGAAGTAAACTAGAATGCTATATAATGTCTTTGTCAAAAAAAAATTAAAAATACCACATATTCCGGGGCCATATTTCTTTCCCCTGTCGTTCTAGGTAAAGAGAGTAGGCTACAGTTTTGGTCAAACTGAATTTTAGTAACCAAAACCTGCACATAACATTACAAACTAATAGTTACCCAGCAAACACATAACGTTTTCAGAACTTTTTCAGAACGTTTTTATCAGGTCACGTACGTCTTCGTCCTTAATTAACGTTTAAAAAACGTTTATATAACGTCTAAGTTGGGACTTTACATTTGCCGCAAAGCACAGGTCTTTTGAAGACGTTCGGAAAACGTTTTTTGGACGTCACAAATTAAACGTCCTTGGATATGTCCTGTACAACGTTTACATAACGTTTTATCCAGACGTATTTTGTTGAACGTTTTTAGAACGTGTTTTAGGGAAGGCTTTGGACGTCTTTAGAACGTTTTAACAGGACGTTTTTAAACGTTGTATAAACGTTAGAAAAACCAATAAAACAAACCTTCTATGTTAACCTTCTTCTTAAAGGGGTAGTAGGCCTACAGTTTTGGTAAGGCTGAACTTTAGTAACCAAAACCTGCACAGTAACATTACAAACTAATATTTACAACCCCACCATCGGCTCGAAAGGTATACAAAAATACAAACGACTAAGTAAAACGCCTGTTATCATTCAAAAAGCGCCATTAAAACATAAGAGGGCGCTCTCTAATAAGGCATTGGTTTCAACAATTTTTCATACAAAATTATGCATGTGATGTTTTGTTGAAATAATGATAAAATAGAGAGATCATCCATATGAACAAGTTTCCATTGAAAACGCGCATAAGACTAACACGAGCAGACGACGCGAATCAAGTCTATGCTATATGCATTACAACAACGGCTTTTAATTCACGTTGGAGATTGACTATGTACCTGGACAATGGCAGCGCGCTCCACACACTGCGCGTAAACGTATGTCCTTCGCGCATTCACGTTTCTACGTGTTATGTGCCTTACGAGCAAACGCAAAGAATCAAATATAGCTAAAAGTGGAAAATTAAGTTGTCAAGAAACACAAAAAAGGCCCTATTTTCCCGTGTAATAATCAAAATGTTTCTTACATTAGAAGAAAGGTAATTTTGTCCTCTTTGTTTTGGTATCCGAGACGGTATAAAAACGTATCAGGGTAAAATTATACGATCGGCTGAATGAGCGAGGGTTGCTACAAATTCGTCAAATTTCTTCTATTCGCCATAGGGAAGTGGCCATTCTGCCAAATTTTACCAACAATTTAACGGCAAAAGGCCATATTTTCCCAGTAACGAAACGAGACATAATTGGTACCATTGGAAAGGAAATTTATCACTGATTTATATTCCACCCGAGACGGTATAAATTGTTTAAACGAATTTAAGCTATGAGAGTTTTATTTCACACAGCGCGAGAAAATGGAGCTAAATTCTGTTCATTTCCCGTGTTGAAGCGCGCTGTGCGGATTGTGTGGAGTATTTGCATCAAAGTTTTCAATATGAACAACTATTTAAAAACCGCTTTTGAAAATTTGTGAAAAAGTGTTTTACATTTTGTTTCAACAAATCATCGTATTTAGGCGCGAATTTGTAAAATTTCGGATATATTTATTGATATTTCAGCCATTTATGAACCGATTTTTACCAAATAAAGTTTATTCTGCCATTAAAATTGCATGTTCTTTCAAATTCGACACTCAGTTTTTCATTACCTCACGAACAAATTGTGTTGTACAGCGCCCTCTCTACCAAAACTGAGTACCCCTTTAAAAGGACCTGCAGAAAACCTGTTATGTCGGACGCTGAAGACGTTTTGCAAACG
>JBAMJV010004116.1:0-20000 GCA_037951105.1 Echinarachnius parma | reverse complement strand
GTAAACAATCGGTATGCATAAAAACAAGCAATTGCTTACTGCTCGTAAGCAATTGCTTGTTTTTATGCATACCGATTCAAGCAAAAGGCTAGCACAAGCAATTGCTTGTTTTTATGCATACGGCCCACTGACTTTGCTCCTGTTCACTCCTTGTCCACGCCCATTTGCCTGTGTCATCGGAGGTGCATGTCTTGATGCGGTCCGTATCCTTTGCTTCGCTGGAAGTTACTTTTGCATATCCGTCTTTAACCTTCCCGACTTCTTTTTTGTTTGAAGACTTCGGCTGTGGAGCAGATGAAAGTGAGTGTGATTTTTGCTCCGAGTGCGACTTCACCCCCTTCTCTGACTTTGAGAATGTGTTTGTGTCTTCAGAGGTATTAGTGATGCAATCTGTATCACTTTCTTGCCTTGAAGTTCCTTGTGTAATTCTGTCTTCAAATTTCGCGACCTTCTTTTTGTTTGATGACTGCGGCTGTGAAGCAGGTGGAAGTGAGAGTGTGTTTTGCTCCGAGTGCGACTTCACCCCCTTCATTGACTTGGAGAATGTGTCTGTGTCATCGGATGCATTGAAGTCAATCCACAACCATTGGATTGGCTTGGGTACAGTGTCTGGACAATTGGTCCCGGATTGGATGGTTACTTTGTCACTCGATTGGGACATACAATTATGTGGGTTGCTCTCGCTTTCCTCTGTGGTCGCATTGTCAACGGAAGGTTTTGGTTCAACAGAAGGTGCGAGTGGATGCAGGTTGTGATTCTGTCCCTTCTTAGACTTCGTATTCTTTGTCTTTACAGTAGTCTTTGGAACATGTGATGTGGTTCTGCGTTTTGGTGTCTTGTTCGATGGATATCTATGATGCCTTTGCTTTGTTTGCTGCATGGTTGGTTTATCAGGCCCAGATAAGTCTAAGCACATAACCTTCTCTGTCTCAGATGAAGCCTTTGAAACACAAGGCCGAGATTTACTTGTGCGTTTTCCGTTCGATAAGGATGATTGTGGAAGTTTCCCCTTCTTGTCAGCAGAGGACATTGATTCAGAAGCAGGTGAAGTCATCCACTTGTTTTTTTTTAGAATTCGGGTCCAGTATTTAGGAATCTTGTTTGCTGGACCTTCTCTCTGATGCTTTTTCGCTTCCAGCTTGCACGAGTTTGTTGTCATTAGATGGATTGAAGTCGAACCACAGCCATCCACAGTGTTTGCCGGTCTCGCGAACAGTGTCTGAATCATGAGACTAAATTTCTGTTTCAGGTGCATTAGCTGACATTCATCTATGCATTTCTCTTGATTGGCATGTAGGGTTGTACTCGTATTTGTATATGGCTTGTCTTCATAAACAGTGTCAATTTCATGTGGATGTCCTAAATCACGTTCCACCTTCTCCCTCTCCATTATACGTCTTCGAATATATTCATCCCGTTTATACACCATGTCTTCGGTCTTGTCCGGTTTCCTCATCTTGTTCTTATATTTAGAGCCATCTACCCTACGTATGAAATATATCACTTCTAGGTCGTCATTTGTGATGCCTGTGAGATTCATGAGGGACGTCATGGTATCGGACTTGGAGAAGATCGAGCGAAGCGGTGGAACATTGGCCTTCGCCTTTGGTTGAGGGATTCTTGACGATGATTTTGCTGGAGTTCTGATGACTTCTTCGTACTTCTTCACCCTCGCCCTTCTGTACATTCGGCCATTGAATCGTGGAATCTTTGATCCCGATTTGGCTACTTCTTTTGCCAAAGAAATTGCTTTCCTTTTCATGCTTGTTGTCGTCTGTTTTTTGCCCTTCCGCTTTTTACACAATCGAGGTACACATAACTTCTTCTTTCGAATGTTGGTGACACTTCTTTGGACATTGATCGCTAGGCGCACCATTTTAATGCTTCTCCTTACTGGTCTCGGAATCTTTGACTTGAATTTCTGCACAAAAGATCCTGTTTTTACTGCAGTGACCACCTTCTTCATGGCCCCAAAGGCTGACTTTTTCTCGTTGCATGTTGCCTGAGGTATTCTGGAACTCGGTCTTTTACCATCTACCACTGGAACCGGAACTACTTTTCCACTTGTCATCCTCTTGACCAGTTGTGGTATTTTACGCATGGGTCTTGGGATTCTTGACTTGTTGAGTGATTGGCTTTTTGATACACAGCGGTTCTTCTCAGTAGAACTGACCACTTCCATCTTCGATAAACCTTCACCAGTCTCTTTCTGACGATTGATCGGTTCTGGAATCATGGTCATGGGCGTCTTTGAGCATCCGGCAGGTGCTGCATCGGCACTGGTCTTTGACTGGATACGTTGACGTCTTTTACAGATAAGCTGTAGTTTCCCTCGCTTGGTTTTCCCAATTGGCCGCGGTTTCCCCTGTTGACTGAGGTTCTCAGGAGCATGTGTCTGAACTTTCTTCCCCGAGCAAAAGTCACTATCTTTTGGTGGGAATCGATCCACGCACTTCTCCGAGCCATCAGTAAGATTAATCAGTCGGGGAATGTTGGTCTTCGCTTTCTCAGAGCCTCTGGAAAGTGCTTCTTTATTATTGCTTCTCAGCTTGGCCTCTTGTGGTCTCTTGCAAATCGGCCGTGGGATCCTTGACCTGTTGTGGCCCTCAGGAGTATGTGGCAGTGCTATCTTCCCCGAGCAAAAGTCTCTATCTGTTGGTAAGAATCGCACCATCCACTTCTTCCAGTCCATAGCAAGTTCCCAGAATTGCTTTCTGACGATATTCGCAAGTTTCTTGATACGATGTCCGCTCTCGCCATCTGCTGAGACCTGTGCTGGAGCAGCATGGATTTTGTTGTCTGAATGCTCTGGTACACACGAGAACCATTTGTCCACAGCTCTGAAAAAGACAAATATATAAAATGAAATAACATTTTTTCAGTATGCTAATTTAGGACGCGAGGCTATGACATTTAAAAATCATTAATCGTAACAACGTACAAGAAAACAAAAGTTAATACGTAAAAACGTAGCTTGAAATGTTCATATTAATCTGTCAATGATATTACTTATTAGATTTGTTTATCATGAGTTACATATTCAAAAAATCAATGCAATTTTAGTATCATCATTGAAAGCTTCATAAGGGTTTATAAATAATGAAATAAGAATGCATTATTTGATTGACCGAACAAGCTTTGGATTTCAGACATGATATATAAACATGTGAAAGTAAAGTTAAGCTTATAGTTTCTTCCTTAGTGTATTTTAAATGAAATAGGTTTGGAGCAACAAACAGTTTTCTTAGTCCCCAACCTAGGGTAAGCTGGGTAAGCCTTAGGTTCCCACTATTAAAGAAAAACCCTAGTTAGCAACTAAAAGATAAGATGTATAATTTATTCATCTTAGCCACACCATCAAAAATAGACTGATCATAAAAAAAACATAATGTAAGCTAGTGGGCTGTTATGAATTGGCCCTGGTGTCTAAACATGCAGTTGTTTTTATTGTGATACCGGAGGAATGCCATTTTCTTTGCTCTTTTTCATTTACATTATATATTTCTGGTCAGTTTCTTAAATATGTTTGAATGATTTATACAAAAGCTGCATCACTTCGGTGATCCGTCGCATATATCCCCAAGTTGACATAAACCCGAAGGATATATTATATCCTCTGGGTTTATGGTCAGGTTTATAATGCTTCTGACCACACGAGCATTGAAAACTAAGGGGTTTTAGGGACGAACATCGCACTAGGTTTTTTTTATAGCTCAGTCGGTAGAGCGCCAGTCTAGCAATCCGGAGGTCTCGGGTTCGAATCCCGGAGGAAACCTATTTTCTTTGCTCTTTTTCATTTATAATATTATTGTGTAAGGGAACATGAATGAGCAAATCGATATTATGAGTTCCGTATTGTGACTAGAGTCGACCATGGCATCCAGATGGTCAACTGAAACAAAATAATAAAAGGAAATGATGACTACCTTTCCATGAGCGCGAACCCTTCGTCCGATGTCGGATCGGGAAGATGCTCGAAGTAACTGTCGAGATCGGATTCTTCTCTGATGATTGGCGAAGTCATTGTGACAATCGGGTTGTATCCTCAGTAGGATGAAGGTCTATTTCAAAGAAATTGTTATAAAGGAAGAGAAGAAAAGGACGAATAAAATATAATTCTAATGATCTTTGAATTATAATGCTTTACTATTTACGGTGTATACCTATGCATAGTTTGTATACAAAGTCTATATTTTTTGTTTTCTCCACTCCATTAGAAGAGAGTATAATGTATGAATAATGATTACTGTAAAACAGCATGCCATCCAAAAAAGAACTTAGCAAATTCATGAATGGTCTCAAATATACATTATATTTAGGCTGTGCAATGGTCTCAGATAATTATATTATTCGTGTTATAATGCGTCTTTACTGAGATAATTTTTACTGCCTTTCCTATATGAACCATGTTCAATCGTATTATTACAATTTTACATTTTACTATAATCTACTGAAGCAAATAATTGGTATTTAGCCGTAATTTTTCATCACTTACCACAATGTGTACAGTTGAAATTCTGGATAATTTCACGTACTAACGAGATTATTCTTTTCTCATCAAAAAAAAAGAAATCTCCGAAAAATCGGCAATAATTGGACGAAGCGCTATCGTTATGAAGTACGGTCTTCATGTGAATGAAGCAATGTTTCACAAAAGAAAAGGACGATGCATTGACCATGGAAACGAACTTTTAACCAACAACGCGCAACTTTATTATGACGTCATGAATGACATTATGGACTCTCAGAACAAGAGCGGTGACGTCATAATGCATTTGTAATAACCGCGCAGCAGAGCTGACAAAATGAAAATTTAAACATTAATCTTTATTATTATATATGTTTATCATCGTCATCTTCATTATTATAATCATTATAATCATAATCATCGTCGTCAATATCATTATCTTCATCATTATAATCATCTTCAGAAGCATTATCATCATCATCAACAGCATCATTGTTTTCATCATCATCATCATCTTTATTTTTAGCATAACTTTTGCGGAACTTATTTATATTCATGTGAATTAATTTGCTTTGCTCATTTGTAAAAGAGGTCTGGAACAATTTTATTGTAGTTTAATGCGTGCGCAAAGAAAAATAAAGATTGTACTTATTTAAAGGACCTTTAAAAGTTCTGATCATGCTGTGCACACTTTTCGTTGGAATGGACTATAGCATGAACATTTGTACATTTAGGTATATTCAAGAATGAAAATTGTGTTTCTTATTTCCCTAATGACCTTTCTATTTTACCCCTTATAACCTTCCCACCGAACAAATTTCCCTTATTTTCTGATATGTTTTTCTTTGTAAATTTGAATGGTATAAGTCTTGATATTTTGTTAATAATATCAGCTCACACACGCATGCATAATTTATGGTATATGAAAATGTTTACACACACACACACACAAAGATACACACACACACAAATTATGTAAATATACAAATTAAATGACACAAAGGGACAAAAGGCGCTGGTTTGTTTTCAGGTCTCATATTAATTATTTAGAATATGCAATATTCTCATTACATCTTTGGGTATTTACATTTACATCTGTACATGTATATTCAGCAGCAGTAGATTACACATGTGACCTTCAAACATGAAAACCTAACATAACCAGACACTTAATTAGCCCATAATCTCAACAACAAAAAAGTGTTAAAATTAACCCAACCCACAGGTTAAAAATTGCCGCATTTGACATCTAATCATTAACTAGGCCTGGGATGAATACCTTTTTTTGTTATTTGAATATTTGACAAGAAAGGTATTCAAATACATCGGGTATCTGAATCATTTGTTTAATATAACCAAAATGGACTCAAATGGTTATTATCACACATTTGAGTCTAGCTTAAGTTTATAGTTATGACAAGATAGGACAACAAGAAACCATGAGCTTTACTTCTAACAAAAAATAACAAATTTCAACATCACTGAAAGAAATAGAAGTCATAATTTTCAAAGAGTATCACTTCAAACTAAAAACAACTGGATAAAATAAGCAAAATAAATATCTTTCGATCATTGAACTGAAATGATGAGACCCATTAATAATATAACAATTATCAATAAAAAGAAAAGACATGAAAAGACATATAATGCCTGGGATATTACTTATGATTGAATATTATTTCAGTTCACCAAAAATACCACAAGTACTAGACAAATGTTCTAAACCTTGATAAGATATGCCCAAATTATGATTGTAATAATACACACAAGTATGTAAGACACGTTGCTTGAACAAACTTTAGGCCTTGTATTAAAATCAAGAATTGATGAAAGAAAATATTGAAAGAAAACGGGAATAATTTTGTTGTCAATATTTTAGCATATCCATCATACATGTAGTTGGCTTTACCGTTAAGCAGTCTTTTTTATTTTCTCACTCCAGTATAAATTTTACCACACATCTATTTTTTCCTGAATAAAAAAACAGGAATCAAAATGAACGAATATAGGTTGGGAATAGTAAAGCCAAGTTAGAGTATTCTATTTGTTTTTCTTTTCTTTTTTTTGTTACTTCAAATCATACATCCTGTTATCGTGGCAGTACTATTATCTCAATTCAAGGAATGTTATAATGATTACACATTTTGAGATTAACAATAATATAACGTCAAAGAGTTGAGTATATAATCCACATCACTCAAGATAATAAATCCTTAAACAAATGTTAAGAGGCATAATGATGGTTTCTTATATAACACACTTACGCCCGACACAATGTGACACTCCTGGCAACAAGTATTTACCCCTAGTGGTGTGATTGGGTACAGGCAACAGCTCATTGTGCACCATCTCAACTCCCCAGGGAGCATACTAGCCATATGCTGCCAATCGAGCAAGGCGGTTAAATTTACACCCACATCATTGGTAACCTACATGTATTTACACACCTGTGTTGAGAGTAACACTGCAGATGAAATGTCCCGCTCGACGACATAAATCTGAGGAGTATTGAACCCACGACCCCATGTGATTGAAAGTCCAGCATCCATCCAATCGTGCCACAAGACCCAAAACTTTCAGAACCTTTAGGGGAAAAAAAAAAAAATTCTCCTCGAGCTTGTTCCTTCACATAATTACTTACGTGCTTCTTACACATAATTACTTACGTCCTTCTTACACATAATTACTTACGTCCTTCTTACACATGATTACTACAATAGCAGCAAAAATCAACAGCAGCAAACTCGACTCATTATGTCACATCAACAATACAGCAATAGGTACGTGGCAAGTGAATTATATTATGTAACATTTTACACATCAACGAGGATTGCGGTAATAACACAGAATATTATGACACAAATGGTTTATTCATCGATATCTTGTTTCGAGTAAAGCTTTTACATAGACTAGACTACACACTAGAAGAAACGAGGGACATAAATGGCATGGGATTCGGTAATTTAATAATTTTTTGGGGGGTAACAGATGACATCAAGAATTAAGAGAAACATGTTGGAATACGACGGGATCAAGAAAACAATATATAAGCTATACTGTACATATATATGTTTCAATAAATTCTGAATATACACTGTACTCATAACACCATCAATGAAATATGCGATTTCATAAGTCATATGCACAGTAATATGAACTTTACAACAGGCTTTATGAACTTCACAACAGGCTTCATGTACACGATCTAAGACGAGCTATTTTCCTGCAAGTAGGTGTGGAACTAGAGATTAATTGGCCAGTTTTTAATCACATTCATGCATCTTTCAAATCGATACACGGGGGGAAAAAAGAGGGATAATTTCTTGCAACAATTGGGTTGCGCAATAAAAGCAATTTAGCCTTACAAAGACAGCAACAGGTGTACTCCCCCCCGCCAAGTTTCACAAGTTTGTATGAATGAAAGCACTGCCTACAAACAAATGTGCAATGTCAATTGACTTAGTACAAGGCATATCCGACTTTCAGAAGGCAATAACTTTATCCCATTCAAGATCATTTGATTTTGGTATCAGATATTCATTGTCCAAAGATTCCAGGCTAATGCAGGTGTCATTTGTATGACGCACCTCTTGACCCCCGGGAAAGGTGCTTCATGGATGCGTCATGTACTCCCATATTGATGACACACAGTACCGTCATGGAAGCAAAAGGTCAGATACAACACTGACCCATGTGTGCGTCATAGTCAGTCACTTTACCATGGGTGCGTCACAAGGTTCGTCAATAGGATCAATAGGACCGTAATTTTCATGAAATGGTGCGTCACAATTTTGACTCAAATATGCATCAATGTTTCCTAATGGTGAGTCACTTTTTCTGACAGAGGGTGCGTCATGGTTCATAAAAGGGTGACGCACATCGGTACGATGACGCACCTTTCCTGGGGGTCAAGAGGTGCGTCATACAAATGACACCTGCATAAGTACTTTGGGAATCAGTCCTGCATGAGTTAGATGGACTGGAATGCTGTTGATTTATAAATGCAATACATGCCATAAAGATTGAGGAAATCACAGTCGTCTTTGGTGCTCTATTATTCAGATTCCCATTGCACATATTTATCAGAAATCTTACAAAATCAACCGTCAAACTTTGCATTGGAAAAGAAACACAATGAGAAAAACATAGTAAGTGGTAAGAAGATCACATAGCCAGGGCATGCAGAATGAACAAGACTATGATAGTGGAATTTCCGTAGCGCTTCCAAGTTCTATGCATACAAAGCTTGTCAATTTGTTTGCATTTAAAACAATGCCAAACAGCAACACCTCAAAATAATAATGATCTAAAATATATGTAGCTACATGTATATTGATGGTAACAATTACAAACAAAATCATTCACTTACACTTAAAGGGACTTAGTAACATTGTCCAAATCCTCAAAATAAAATTGTAATTCTAGCGGTTCCTTTATACCTTGTTGTATTCGTATTAACAATAAAATCATGGGACAGCTTTCGGTTTTTCAAATTTCCCTTTCATTACAAAGATATGTATGATTGAAGTATTTAGATAAGAAAATCTCCGGGCGAGATTTTCATCCCTGTACAAAGTGAATGCAGTGAGTTGGTGAATACCACCCAATATCACTTTGCATTTTCGCTCATTACTTGGCCATACATTGTCCATTTGACCTGAAATTTTCACACAATACCCTGAGGACATATGAGATAACAACAGTATACATTGCATCAACCATTCATCAGTTTTTGCACATCTCAACAAAGTTACTAGATCCCTTTAAAAGGCATAATGATAATACCTGAAGCTATTAAAGTTTGATGCAAAGATTATTTCGAACCGTTACAATTTGATTTTAAACCTCTGTTCCCATTCTTCATAGACCCAAGTCGTACATTTATCAGGTACCCTCTTTACTAGGTTTGCAGGCCTAGCGCTGAAGTGTTTTAGCTATATCATAATAAAGTAAAACACATATTGAAGTTGATATACTCGTAAGTAAAATGTGTTATGTTGAGGTTGAGTAAGAATTTGGTCACCGATAGATTTCTCCAAAAAAGAAAGAACAGATCGAATTGGAAGACTAGTGCATGCATTTAACAACAGAATCGTCCTTGTTTGAAACTCATTACAGAAAATATAATGAGCATCATGCCCGAGATATAAATAAAACCCAGTAATTTTCAGTTCTCTCTTCTCACATTCAGAGTGTATTTCATATTTGTAATATCTTCTCATAAACCTTCATATTTTAGGATTGTAAAAGTGGGACACAATCTATCAAATTTGTCAATGAGAACAACAAATTAAATTAATTTGTATTGAAACAAACACTCCATACTAGTTCTATCATGGAATGTGAGAGGACTTGACTCAAAATATCCGTTTATTACTATGAAAATATCCTTAACAAATTATTCCATTTGTTTGTGAGACACTTAACACGTGAACATTTAACACATCGAGTGCCAGGGTTTTTACAGCTCTATGGCGTTTACTGGCACTCAAGGAGTTAAATAGTTAAATAAGTGTTACACAGCATATCGCATAGGTTACAAGTTGCAAGAAGTCTGCTTACATCTTGGCACTGATGGTGCCTACCTCCCAATGCATCCTGAGTGGAACTTAGGTGGTCTTCGTAATCGTCACATGTTTATATTTGTTGCAGAAGTTGAATCGAAAATGTTCACATCCATCAGCCAGATTGCACCTTACAGTGCCATCATCTTGGAACTATGATCTCTCGGTAGGTCTTTACGGGAAAATGATCAAAAATTTGTAAGTAGCCTGCTTCCTAACTTGGCACTTGTTCATGCCATCAGTTCTGAATTGAATTGCTTGCATCTCTCTGGCGGTCTTTGTAGGGGATACCCCTGGGTGACGTAAAGTCGAGAGGAACAATGTCGGGTTAGCCGAATCACATCATAGGTGGGCTTCATAGGAAATAAGGGGCTTTTCAATCGTCACGTCAACATACGATGTCTGGAGCGCGACAACTGCAGCATGATGACATCATTTAGACAATTTGTGCAGGTGTCTGGTCTGCTATCATTTTGTCTACCAGGACCAAGAAAGGGTTTCATCTAGGTTTTGGAATTCATCCCAAATTGTATTCCGTTCTCACTTTTGACGTCACCGCAGCATTAACATGAAACCAAATTGTGGTGAATATGCCTGGAATATGTGTCGGCAAAAATCAAAAGGAGTTCCAACGATTGTTGAATGGAAGGGGATGACTTGAACCAATCTTCACAGAATGGGAACGGCGTCCCCATAATCGTAAAGCCCCCTAACGAGAAACAAGTTGAGATAAGCCCACTCGCATCATGGCGCTAACGGGAACAGGAACGCAGAGAAGGAGAATGGCGTTCTGGTCCACATAATTAAAATGCCCCTATTTTAAAATCGAAGTTGCGAGAATCCCGCTCACATCTTTGCGCTGACGGCTCCGTCGTCCCTGAACTTCTCCAAGAAGCTTGCGTGGAACTTTGAGAATCTCTCCATCACCTCCTCAATCTTCTCCACAGACGGCAGGATCGTCATTCTGAGGAGGAAACGGAAAAAAAAATAGAAAAGAATAAGTATTGCAAATACATACCTTAAAAATCTTTACTCCGGGCTAAAGACAGAAATTACCCGTAACCAGTTAAACCGATTAACACCTATGGGATTTCATATGCATGCCTATTGATGGTTGTCATGTGCCACCGGTGATCAGAGATATTCTAATTGCTTCTTTTCATCACCCAATCAATTCCTCTATATCTGGTACGCATCCGTACAAA
Organism: Echinarachnius parma; assembly: GCA_037951105.1. NCBI lineage: Eukaryota > Metazoa > Echinodermata > Echinoidea > Clypeasteroida > Echinarachniidae > Echinarachnius > Echinarachnius parma. The sequence continues at coordinate 8,763 of JBAMJV010004116.1, read as the reverse complement.
CGGTCACTTGGCATTCCAGTCATAGGCCACCAGTGACCAGAGATATTCTTATTATTTCTTTTCATTATCCAATAAATCTTTCTATTTCTGCTTAGGCATCAGGACATAAGGTCGTTTGACGTTCCAGTCATAGTATAACCAGTAGTATTATATCCTGGATGATCAGTGATACTCAAGGAAAAATATATGACTAGAAGTGACATGAATTATGCACTTATCATTAACAGTACTTGCTAAAATGCTAGTGTTTGGTCCCCCCCCCCCCCCACAAAAAAAACACAAACAAACACATGCACATAAAAAACCAAGCCCCTGTCATTTATCAGAGTTCAATACCAAATATTTAAAACTAGATGGATCTAAAATGATGCCTTCGCCATTGCGTGATTTATATCAAGCCCAAATTAACATGCACTGAATTAATTCTTCAACTCAATTTTAATAGTACAAATTACAAGATACAAATACAATGTTTGATGTTTTTTTGTGAACTGGTTTTTGAGATATTGCAATTATAAGCTATTTTGGCATGAGTCATGTGACCTTGACCTTTGACCTCATGACCCCAAAATCTGATGGCTACAATGGCTTCCTGGGACACATTCAGGTACTAAGTTTGATTGAAAGATTAAACGAGAACTTGTTTGAGATTTAATCTCAATTATATAAGTAATATAAAATGAGGGATTACGTTAACTGAGAGCCCGTCAGTGCGCATGCGCTAATCCGCAATATTCGTAGATAGCCGAGGATGTGACTGCTGAACCAAGGCAGAAAGATTACGAGAACTCGAATTAGTACCCAACATTAGGGAGGGTAAGGGAGGGACGTAATCCCTCATTTTATATTACTTATATAATTGAGATTAAATCTCAAACAAGTTCTCGTTTAATCTTTCAATTATACGACGTAATACCAATTTCGGGATTACGTTAACTGAGATTTTGAAGCTCAGCAGGTACATCCGATCCTGACAACAATATAATGTACAAATACATTTATTGAATGTAGGTATGGCCGGCATACAACAAGACCGTTGTACTGACAAAACATTTTAGCCCAACTGACATTAGTGGTGTCTTAAAATCACTCTTGGCCATGTCCATTTGAGTCCATTAAGGACTTCATGAGTGCACCCGTAAAAGTTATGCTCATATTCTACACAGATTTCATGTATGAGTGCAACTATGAAGTTAACGTTCCTGTTCTTCACTAATTTCATGTATAGCGTAGGAATACTTTCCTAAGACCAGCCTGCCTAATGGGCCAGAAGTTCCAGAACTCAACAGGAACAGTATAAATATAAGATAATATATTTTCTACACAAATTATTCCAGCTCTTAGCCAAATTAACATGTGCTTGAGGTACCGGCACTGTCCGTTACCCCCATAGTCCTTGTTCTGCGTAAGTCGTAAAAGATATCGCAGGTAGCTAAATATATACACATGAGCCTCCTACAGTGGGTGTGACTTCATAAGATAGTTGAAGTACATATACACACCCTGGATCCTTTTGTTAGAAGGTCCTTAATTTTAAGAGTCTCACTGCACTATTATAAGTCCAAAATACAAACAATTCAGTGGCTAGACCCCCTGGGTCGATATAGAAAAATGTGCAAAGTATCATAGTCCAAGTCAAGCGTGAGGCGAAGACCTATGATAACATCCTAAACCTCCTTTAACCTCAGGAGGGCGTAATTAAAGACATCCTCGTACGACATAAGAGGGTGTTTATATTACTGGGTCTAATACCAGATATGCTGATAATGTGCTGCACGCCAGTAATCAATGACTCCGAAAATGCAAGCTTTCGTTTGTTCCGAAAGTCTGCCTGCAACTCAACAACGTGTATACATCCACCTCTATAGATAGGCATTGTGACTCATATTCAATTGATTGAGCAGGTAAGTCTAGTCTCCTTAAAAAGAGCATGGGTTATTGGGTTAAACCAATATCCAGGGAAGAGCACTTCCTAATTAAGCCTGTTCGAACTATGAGCAGACCAGCTGCATCCCATCATTTTGAATTGTCCCAAAATGTTAAGGATAACAAAAAATGGGAACTTGGAGAAACTCAAACGTTGCAATCAACAGTGAATGCCTCAACTATAGTAAATTCAATTTGCATATCTAACCAAATAAGGCTAGTTCTGGAAACCAAGTTCCAAACAACGCCATTGAATATGTATTCCGCACCTGAAAGTGCATATACATATGGCCTGCCTCCGAGTTATTTTCCCGTGCATAATTCACAAGTAATGATTTATGTTGCCTCGTTGCTATCCGAGGGCTTGCATCTATTATATCATATTCAATACGGGTAGTACATGTACATTGTTCACATAGGCACACAATGATTGAATGTCACATTACCCAGCAGCTACCGTTACAAGGTAGTTCATGCCATAAGTTCTAGTTTGTAATTATAAGCCATTAGTATCAGCCACCTGTGCATAATTAGACTGAGGTTGATATATGGCCTCCCAGCCATTCCCACTGGCATGGACGCAACTCAAGCTCCGATTTCGGGCTGATGGGGGCGAATAAAGATACCACATGGTCGGATCAACCCACCATAGAGATCATCCCCGCGACAGTGTCATTTTTTAATAAATAAAGGCTAACATTGAATGTTTGCTTTAAGTGTTACAATTTTCTCTCTCTCAAATAGAGTATGATTGTAGAGAGGTTCACACATTGGCCTGCTGGAGAATCGAAAAAATCTTCCAGATAACCATGGCAACGTACGTGCCTCATTGAGGGCTCCAAATTGTTAATACAAATCTTCAAAGCCATTTTCTATTGAGCGCTTTGCATTTAAATTTCAAATGTCTAAATATCATAACTCAATGTTCAAAATGAAGCCAATGAGTATAATTCTTTAGTGGGATGGGTACCGATTTCCCAGGGTGGATAAACCCGAGATGCACAAGGATGTCAGAAGTAGCTTATAATAGCTTCCTTGAGTTGTAATCATCCCCAATAACAATAATCAGGATTGTGTTGTCCAGATTTCGAGACATGACACGACCAGCTTGAGAAAGCTGGTTTTGCAACTTGTACATAGACTTGGTGATGTACCAGAGCCATAGGATATGGCTAGAATTGCCAGCATTAATCATAGAATTAACTTTGAGGTATAAATTATCCTCATCGGTAGCTCAACACTATTTTGTCAAAGAGGTTGAGGGATGCTAGACAATATTCAGGGGATACAAGATCCCGCACCAAGTGCATGTATAGGCCGTGTGGATGAAAATCCATTTAAAAGGCAGATGACCTAAAGTTAGTCGATTCTAAAGGAATCATCGAGGGCTAAATTGTACCCCATTCTGTTTAATCTAATACAACTATTAGATATGAATTCGCCCACTTCTATCTTGGCAGGGCTCAATAACATTCAATTATAGGCTATAAATAACCTCTTGTATGATTTTAGCATCACAAGTGACGCTTTTCCTATATTGTTTGAACGTTCATGAAGGATTAAATTTCCCACACCGGAAACTCAATCTAGCATCCAATGACAGTCTTGAAGTCTGTAATTCTTGCCAGTTTTCTGACAACCTCAGTCAACCCAAACTTGGGATTTATTGGCAATTGTCGAATTGAATTCATTGAAATAAATTCAGAATAATCCACTTGCCTTGTCTGAATTTGGAGTTATATTATCTCTCCTGCATGCTGGCCTACGGGCCAACTCTTGACACCCGGCACTAGCAATACATCTGAGACGGGCTTAACTTTAGCCTGTGACTGAGTGTGTGGAGGTAGTCTGTTCCTCCTTCCTGTGTGTACCCTAAAAAGGGGCCCATTCTTCAATCACTCATGACATTGGCCTGGTATAGGCCTACACGGCCGGCCGTGGGCTTGGCTCAGCGAGTCCAAGCGGATATATTCCAATGAATTTATAGTCATGTAACGTCCCCGGTGGGGATGGGAGGCGAGGCGGATGATTGAAATTACCTCTCATGCTCATTGTAGCTGGTAATTTGTACGTCGTCAAAGTGCATAAATCTTGCATTAAAGTCAGGTTGTATTATCTCTTTTCACAGACATATTCAATTTTCAAGAGTTCAAGTATGAATTGCCATTGACTTAGGCTTAGCGATTCAATGCTAAGGGCCATCTTATCGATGTGTATCAGTATACCGCGGCCCATATAAATGGAGCGACTATAACAGTATAATAAGCATTGGCGCCACCAAGCTAGTAGTGATACGTATTGAACTACATGTATACAAATTCAAGTCACGACATTCGTGGCTGTATACATATCTGTAATTGCCTCAAATCTGACTGACAATATCAAGTTCTATTTGTATAGCGCATAATAAAGTCATTCTCTGTTATGCGCTTGCTTGGATATGGATATAAAAATAAGCGGAGAATCTTCAAGAAACAAGTGTCACCGTGGTCACCTCTAGTACTAGTAGGTGTGACATAAAGTAAAGAGTAGACAAGCTACTTCTTATTCAACAAAATTAATAGATTCTCAAATATATCCGATGCTAATTGCCATATTGCAAATATGCGCCGATAGAGGGAATGACAACTTTTCCAAGTTTGCCTGAAATATACCAACTTATAAGCCCGGTGGGCGGTATGTCATTCATGATTGCTTGAAATGGATATTTCTCATTGCCGTGTGCTAACCCCCGTGGGGCCGCGGACGGGCTTGAGCAACCGTAGCAACGGGAGAGGCCAAGGCCTCGCAATTCACGCTTACAGTACAAGTAGCGCTTCCATATCCAGTCTATTACTGAACGAAAATATAGACTAGGGAATCAAGCTAGATTTCCCTTTATGATTGGAAATAGAGTCATTCTATTTCTCTGTCTCACTCATAGGCATAGCCTTATGCTTCGAATGTGAAGGGAATCATACTAGATTTCCCATTTGTTTACAAAAAGAGTAATTCCATTACTATGTGAGCCTGACTCGCTCACACTCGGTCATAGCCTTTGGCTTCGAGTTCGAATACGAATAACTTTCCCCAGCCTACTCTTGCCGACTGTGTCGACAGCGGCTGTGCCGCAAGAGAAGGCTAAATCCGCCCGTGAGAGCCCGTGGCTCCTGCGCTAGGCTGTGCCTAAGATGCAGACGGGGGACGGACTCGCTCGATCATTGCCTGTGGCTTCGAGTCTGACTTCGATTACTTTCCCCGCCCAGTATTGCCGACTGTGTCAGCAGCGGCTGAGTCGCCCATAGGAGCCCGTGGCTCTGGCCTGCGATAGGCTGTGCCTAATACGCAGGGGGAACATGCAGCCGAGCTGCAATCCATAATATGAGACGATCAAATCCGACGTAAAATATCACTTTGGATATACTTGATTTGATGCAAAAACCGTCTCAAAAGTACGAGTATATATCAAATATCAATTTAGAACGATTTCTTACCTTCAAAAGGCGGGGATTACGCGGATAAAATTGCATATATTCTAGAGATCGAAAGGTGTCCTTTCGCTCAGAATGCACGCGAAACCAACGAATTGCGGATTAGCGCATGCGCACTGACGGGCTCTCAGTTAACGTAATCCCGAAATTGGTATTACGTCGTATAATTGAAATATGACATTCAGTTCTTGTGATTTTGCAATTACAAGCTAATTTAGCATATATTGTGCCCTGTGACCTTTGACATTTGACCTCATGCCCCCAAAATCTAATCAGTTCATTGGCACCCCAGGATACATACATGAACCAAGTTTGGTGAGAATCCGTCAATCAGTTCTTGAGATAACGCGATCACAAGAACGGGACGTACGGACGTACATACGTACGGACTGACGGACGGACAACCCGAAAACATAATGCCTCCGGCTACTTCGTTGCGGAGGCATAAAAAGAAGACAGACAGGCTTGAAAAGGAAGCCTCGAAATATGAATATTATTATTTTCCCTTCCAAGTTTTTACCTGAAATGGTAGGTCCCTTCCCTCTGTCCAAATCCACTGCCAGGAACAACGCAGACACCAGCTTCTTCTAAGAACTGCTCGGCATAGAACAAATCTGGCTTCTTACCCAAGGACTGTGGGGAAATACAGAAGAAAGAAGGTTAAAACATATTTCTCTTTTTAAGATTTTGCTAAGATTTTTCACCTATAATGCCTCTCATATAATTTGAACAGGACAGAATCATTTCAAGGAATAAGGAGAAAGAAGAGGGGGAGAAGGTGGAGGGCTTACGAGAAGGAGGGGAGAGTGAAAGAAGAGGAGGGGGAGGAGGTGGAGGGCTTAAGAGAAGGAGGGGAGAGTGAAAGAAGAGGAGGGGGAGGAGGTGGAGGGCTTACGAGAAGGAGGGGAGAGTGAAAGAAGAGGAGGGGGAGGAGGTGGAGGGCTTAAGAGAAGGAGGGGAGAGTGAAAGAAGAGGAGGGGGAGGAGGTGGAGGGCTTAACCCTATATAGCCCGGGCTATTTTGAAAATGCATAGCCCGGGGGGGGGGGGGGGGGGGGCTAATTTGGCCCCCCCCTAAGATCTCGGCCGCAAAGCGGCCGTTCCCCGCGAAAACTTGCACGCATGTTTAGTGAAGTGTATAGAATACTACAGTAATTTTAAATTTTTTGAAAAATGCACTAATTTGCATAATTATGGTAATTTATGCAAATAAGGTCATAAATTCTTATTTTCACCCATAAATCATATATTCTTCATAATTGAACATTGGTTTTCACTACATATGTTGTTTAGACCATTTGGAATAATAATACAATAACAAAATTTGGAAGAGCCACGTTCTTCCTTATGTTTTCTATTGTTTTTAAAATTTCTTATGTATTTCTTTGTTTTTTTAGCTTATGTATTTTATTGTTTTTGTTGTTTATTTTATTTCTAACGATAAATCAACTACTATGAACCCCAAAACAAACACCTAAATTGTAAACAAGACCGAATAGCCAATGATATATCCCTTTTTATGCAAACTGATATTTCCATATGTTTTGTACACAAATCACAAAATCTAGCAATTTTCGGGCTGACATGCGTAGACAAAAGGTCATGTGACTTCGTAACGGTAGGTCCGATTTAAAAAAAAAATTTATTTCAAAAGATGCGCAAGACCCAATAGAAAAAAGTCATGAAGTTTCAGCGCAAGTTTTTTTCGTGTTAAAAAATTATCGCAAAAAATGTCGAGGGGGGGGGGCCATTTTAGCCCCCCCCCCCCCCCCCCCCCGGGCTATATAGGGGTTAAGAGAAGGAGGGGAGAGTGAAAGAAGAGGAGGGGGAGGAGGTGGAGGGCTTAAGAGGAGGGGAGAGTGAAAGAAGAGGAGGGGGAGGAGGTGGAGGGCTTAAGAGAAGGAGGGGAGAGTGAAAGAAGAGGAGGGGGAGGAGGTGGAGGCTTAAGAGGAGGGGAGAGTGAAAGAAGAGGAGGGGGGAGGAGGTGGAGGGCTTAAGAGAAGGAGGGGAGAGTGAAAGAAGAGGAGGGGGAGGAGGTGAGGGCTTAGAGAAGGAGGGGAGAGTGAAAGAAGAGGAGGGGGAGGAGGTGGAGGGCTTACGAGAAGGAGGGGAGAGTGAAAGAAGAGGAGGGGGAGGAGGTGGAGGGCTTAAGAGAAGGAGGGGAGAGTGAAAGAAGAGGAGGGGGAGGAGGTGGAGGGCTTACGAGAAGGAGGGGAGAGTGAAAGAAGAGGCGGGGGAGGAGGTGGAGGGCTTAAGAGAAGGAGGGGAGAGTGAAAGAGAGGAGGGGGGAGGAGGTGGAGGGCTTAAGAGAAGGAGGGAGAGAGTGAAAGAAGAAGAGGGGGAGGAGGTGGAGGGCTTACGAGAAGGAGGGGAGAGTGAAAGAAGAGGAGGGGGAGGAGGTGGAGGGCTTAAGAGAAGGAGGGGAGAGTGAAAGAAGAGGAGGGGGAGGAGGTGGAGGGGCTTACGAGAAGGAGGGGAGAGTGAAAGAAGAGGAGGGGGAGGAGGTGGAGGGCTTAAGAGAAGGAGGAGAGAGTGAAAGAAGAGGAGGGGGAGGAGGTGGAGGGCTTAAGAGAAGGAGGGAGAGTGAAAGAAGAGGAGGGGGGAGGAGGTGGAGGGCTTACGAGAAGAGGGGGAGAGTGAAAGAAGAGGATGGGGAGGGAGGTGGAAGGGCATTAAGAGAAGGAGGGAGGAGTGAAAGAAGAGGTGGAGGAGAAAGTGGAGGGCTTCAGAGAAGGAGGGGAGAGTGAAAGAAAGAGGTGGAGGGCGTAAGAGAGGAGGGGAGAGTGAAAGAAGAGGAGGGGGAAGAGGTGGAGGGCTTAAGAGAAGGAGGGGAGAGTGAAGAGAGGAGGGGAGGAGGTGGAGGGCTTAAGAGAAGGAGGGGAGAGTGAAAGAAGAGAGGGGGAGGAGGTGGAGGGCTTAAGAGAAGGAGGGGAGAGTGAAAGAAGAGGAGGGGAGGAGGTGGAGGCTTAAGAGAAGGAGGGGAGAGTGAAAGAGAGGAGGGGAGGAGTGGAGGGCTTAACGAGAAGGAGGGGAGAGTGAAAGAAGGAGGAGGGGGAGGAGGGTGGAGGGCTTAAGAGAAGGAGGGGAGAGTGAAAGAAGAGGAGGGGGAGGAGGTGAGGCTTACGAGAAGGAGGGGAGAGTGAAAGAAGAGGAGGGGGGAGGAGGTGGAGGGCTTAAGAGAAGGAGGGGAGAGTGAAAGAAGGAGGAGGGGGAGGAGGTGGAGGGCTTAAGAGAAGGAGGGGAGAGTGAAAGAAGAGGAGGGGGGAGGAGGTGGAGGCTTAGAGAAGGAGGGGAGAGTGAAAGAGAGGAGGGGAGGAGGTGGAGGGGCTTAGAGAAAGGAGAGAGAGAGTGAAAGAAGAAGGGAGGGG